>LR824553.2:13007500-13295000 GCA_902850265.1 Spodoptera littoralis | reverse complement strand
CCGGGTGAACCTTTACGACCAGGACCCCCTCGGCTAGGCCTGCCAAAGATGGCGGGCCATATCACGCCCCTCCCTGTGTCGGGGAGGGGTCTCGGGAACGGTCGTGTGCCAACCGTTCCCGTCCCGCGAAAGGTGAATAGTGCAATGCGGATGTAGGCGCCCCCGCGCCTACCACCCGCTATTCACCCCCGGGAGGGAGAAGGCGGTTGTATTGCCGTCTTCTCCTACCGACTCTACGTCGTCGAAGCGCAGGGGCGAGGGCATCTTCCTCCCTCTCACGCTCTGCCGCCTCCTTTTGCGATATGACGCATTCGCAGAAGGAGGCCATCGCCGCCCATGTTTCCTCTCCCCAACATTGCGCGTACTACGCAGGGGAGTGAGAGGTCTTGTCCGACCGCCGCGACAAGGTTCTGACGCGGCTCGGACCACGATGGGCACTCTTCGAGTGTGTGCCGCACCGTGTCCTCTGTCGCACCACAATGATGGCACGACGGGTTCTCCTCCCGCCCGATGCGGTGCAGGTACGACCCAAAACAACCGTGACCTGTCATCACCTGCACCAGACGGAAGGAGAGAAATCCGAATGGCCGCTCGAGCCAGGTCTGGAGGACCGGCCCGATTGCATCCAACGTCCGTCCCAAAGACTGCAGCGGCGAGGTCGTCCGCCCAATGTAGGACGATGGCCTCCTTGGCCTCCTGCCGCACTGTTTCCCGGACCTCATGAGCCGGCGCTCTCCTCGCGCCCTCCGCTCCGCCGTCCACTCGTACACTCTGGCGAGCACCCACGCTTCGAGCTCCCAGGGGGGTTCCCGCCAGTGCGCACGCCGCCGCAAAACCCACTGTGCGGTAGGCCCGCGCCACCCGCTGTGCGATAGCCCTTTGGGGCACGCGAAGGGCGGTGGGTGTTCTCCCTCCTGCGCAGGGAGTCCGCCCAAACTGGAGCCCCATAAAGGGCCATGCTCCGTAGTATGCCGGCGTATAGACGCCGGCATCGCGCACTGGGCCCTCCCAGGTTTGGCATGAGCCACGAGAGGGCGTTCGCCGTCTTTAGGAGGCGCTTCGACAGATCGGCGAAGTGGGGGCCGAAGCGCCATCTGCTGTCTAGGATGAGACCCAGATATCTCATCTGACCCTCCACTGCAATTCTCTCGCCATCCACAAATATGTGGGCCTCCGGAGGAGGGCGCTGCCTCGGTCCGTGGAAGAACACGGCTTCGGTCTTGTGCAGCGCCACTGTCAGCCCCAAACGGCGGATCCTGTCGGCAACCAAGGAGCCACCCGCCGACGCCAAGCTGGCCGCCGTCGTGAAGGTCCCGCGGGCAGTGAGGAGAGTGTCGTCTGCGTAACAGATGACACTCGTCCTGTGAAGGAGCGTTCCCCGCAGGAGCCAGTCGAAGCCGACGTTCCATAGGAGGGGTCCTAACACCGACCCTGCGGAACGCCGGTCTCCACAGCGTAGCGCCGAACCTCCCCGTCTCTATTTGCAAGGAGTACGGTCCTATCCTCCAAGTAGTTGGTCAGGAGGACCCGAAGGTATTGAGGCACTCCGTGGAATCGGAGCGCCTCTAGGATGGTGGAATGGGGGACGGAGTTGAATGCGTTGGCTATGTCGAACGACACAGCCAACAGTCCTTCCCTTCTTCTACGGCCTCCTGAACCTGGCCCTTGAGGCGGGTTAAGGCGTCCACGGTCGACCGCTGAGCCCGAAAGCCGTACTGGGCGTCTGACAGATCCGGCCCCACACATGCCAAATGGCGGTTGAGGCGCGCAGCGATGATCCCCTCGAACATCTTGCCGACCTCATCGAGCAGAACGATGGGCCGTATGCCGAGGGGGAGCCGCGGGCGTCCCTGTTTGCGGAGCAGCACAACTGCCCCTCCTTCCAAGGTTTCGGGAACCGCCCCGTTGCGAGACACGCGCTGAAGAGGTCCCGAAACCGTTCCTCCATTTGGGAGGCAGCGATGGCCACCACCCTTGCAGGGACGCCGTCTGGGCCGGGGGCAGTTTTCTTTGCCCGGAGGCGGACCAACGCCGTGTGGATCTCGCTGTCCGTGACAGCGGGGGCCTCTTCCTCCTCTTCCACTAGGGCCTCCCCCGAGGGGGATTCATCGCTGGAGGGGAGAACTCGGCGTTCCTGCGCGGAAACAAGGAACGCACCACCTCATCCAGCAGCGAAGGCTCGAGGGTCTCTGTCACCGGGGGACCTGAGGGGCGCAATTTGTTTCGCGCCGCCTTGTACGGTCTCCCGAATGGATCGCCGTCGAGTGTCTCCAGCAGCTCGGCTCTCGCTGAGTCTTTGGCGGCACCGATGGCTGACTTGAGGGCCGTCTTTGCCGCCACGTACGCTTCGTACAGACGGTCCTCGTCAGTTTCGTCTCGGCGCCGCCGACGACGGCTCCGCGTGAACTGGCGTTTAGCCGCCATGCACGCTGCCCGCAGTTGCGCCAACTCCTCCGACCACCAATACACAGCGCGGTTTGGCGGTGGGCGACGAGACCGAGGCATGCTGGAGTTGCACACTTCGGTCAGAGACCCTCTCAGTTGAGACGCTGCGGCGTCGACATCTGCATTCAGGACGGCAGGGGGCGAAAGCCAGTCCTGCAGGAACGCGGCCTCCTTTGCAGCCTCCCGGTCTAGGCGGGTGAGAGCCCACCGAGGAAAGGGGGATCGGGCCGACGATGTAGAGTTCCCCCGACGGCTCTGGGTGGAGATTTCGAACCGCACGTATCGGTGGTCCGACAAGGTCTCCACCATGTCCACCCGCCAGTTCTCCACACGCGCGGCTAGCGATGGGGATGCAAAGGTGACGTCCACTATGGACCCACCCTGACGCCGCACGCATGTTTGAACTCTCCCCCTATTTAGAAGGGAGAGACCAGAGGAGGCTGCCCACGCCTCGAGCGCCCGCCCACGGCGTCGGTAGCCGGGTTGCCCCACGTCTCCGACTTGGCGTTCAGGTCCCCCAGCACAGAGACCTGTCGGGCGTCATCCTGCCGACAACTGCCGCAAGGACTCCGAGGAAGTCCTCGAAGTCTTGCAAAGAGCGATTTGGGGAGAAATAAACACCCACTAGGGCTAATTCCCCCCACGCGGCAGCCACGTATCCCGATCCTCTCTCTATAAGTGAGAGGGGAGGAGAGTCGGTCAAAGGCCGTACCGCAACTGCCACGAGGCCGTCCCTGTCGCCCAACCATCGGTCAGGAATTGTATAGGGCTCAGCGACTACCGCCACGTCCACCAACCAATCTGCCATAGACTGCACCAGCAGGTCTTGGGCCGCTCTGCAGTGGTTGGTGTTGGCCTGTAGGATGCGATGACTGGGCCCCATTATTCAATCATCGCATCTCCCACGTCAGCGTCCGCCCGGGGTGTCGGTGGCGGTAGCAGCAGCAGCAGGTCGCCTTGGCACCTGCATTTTACCCTTCTTAGTGGGGGGATTGCACTTCCTCCCAGCCATCACGTGGTTCGCCGGGCGACCACTAGCGGCACAGACTGCACAGTGCGGCGTGACAGCATCACAGGATGCCGCCATGTGTCCTTGCTTTCCGCAGCGGTAGCAGGTGTCCGCCCTCTCCACCGTGGACGGACACATTGTGCGGGTGTGCCCTATTCCGAAACACTTAAAGCAGCGTAGAGGTCGCTCGTCAAGTGCCCGGACCACGGCTGAACTAAAGCCAATCTGGAGCCGTCCCTTCGTCTTAACCAGGACGGCCTTGGCTGCGGTGACTGGGCAGTCCACGAGAGTTGTGCCCAGACCGCGGCGGCCAGTCCTGATGACTCGACCTTGCACCGACTCGACATGGCAACCACCTGCTGCTGCAATGGCCGCCACCACTTCTTCCTTGGAGACGGAGTCATCCAAGTTGGCGACCTCTAAAGTCGCGGACTTGACTGGCCTGGCGACCTTTGCCACGTCCGCGATGCCCTCGCGCAATTTTGTTGCGAAGAGATCCGCATTTTGCGAACCCGATGCCCCGGGAAACTCGAAAATTCGAGCTCCGGTTTGGGTTCGACGGCAAGTAACGGCCGAAATCCCCAGCTGGGTGGGATCGGCATGGGCACGAGCCCGCGTCAATACGGACTCGTATGTTTCGCCCCTTTCGGCGGCCTCGGGGGTGATGGTCACCGTAACCGCCGCCGTTTTGGGAGCCGCCAGTTTCCTCCCTTTTGCTGTGGGAACAGCAGGGGCCCTCTTGGCTGCGGAAGTAGCAGGGGCGGGCTTGGAGGCCGCTTTCCTTCCCTTCCCTCGCTTCACTACCTCCGTCCATGTCTCGGTGGGAGCTACGACTGAAGACTCTGTTAGGGTCATTTCCGGCTCAGCTATACTTGCGCTGGATGTAGTTTGAGCCGCCGGCTTTGTGGTCTTGCCCCGTCCTTTGCCCTTAGAAGGCTTTGGGGCCTGGGGCAGTCCGCTGGTGGTTGCAGCTACTGGCGGTGGCAGTGCTGCAGATTGCGCTCTGTCCGCCGCGAGTGGAGGGCGGATGCGCTTCTCCGGCAATAGCCGGTCCTCAATGCCCGCAAAACAGGCTCTGGTGAAGGCCCTTTCCTCCATTATAACCTTTCGGATTATATCCTCAAAGTTGGAGGAGGAGAAAGAGGAAGGGCCTGTTGCCGTCGCGTTGCTGGCCGATGGAGCCGTGGCTTCAGCAGTTTTTTGTGGAGGTCGCTGACCTCAGCTTGTAGGCGATCAACCCGCGCCTGCAGTTGCCGCGACTCCTCCGTTGCCGTGCGCTGCACCAGCTCCGCGATAATGCCGTGCATGCTAGCAGCACGGCATTTAAGGGCCTTTTGGAAGGTCCCCTTGAGGTTCGAGGACTTAGAGGCGACCTCCACTATCTCCTCTTTGTCCTCTTGAGCCATTGCGCCAACTCGGCCACCGAATGGTCCGCGTACAGGACGTTGGACGCCCCGTAGCCGGCCCTGGACCTAGAAGCGCTTGTTGCGCGCTCTTTGGCAGCGACCTTCTCCTCCAGGTCCTTCTGCCCCTCCGCCCGTCTGGTTTGCGCCAGAGACGCCCTTAATTGGCGTTGAGCCTCATCGAGCCCCACGTCGTGGGCACTCGATTTCGCCTTCACCTTCCGCTTGGTTTTACCGAACGACTCCAAGGAGTCGTCCGACTCGAGCCTTACGTAGGCACGCTTTAGTTCATAGCGGCTGGTGGCCGTCTGCGACTCAGTTGTGGACTCCTCACAGTCCGACAACTCGTCCGCCCGACAAAACAAGCTAGCCGCAGATGGTGCGCGACTAGCCTCCGACAACGCGTCGTCGGTTTGGCCCTGAGAAGGGCCGTTTGGTTGGCCCTGAGAAGGGCCGTTGGGTTCGCCCTGAGAAGGGCGTTTTGACAGGAAGCGCCCGGAGGCGTCCCGCAGAGGCTTCGACATAGACGAAGACGACATATTCGCACAAGACCGCAAAGGAAAGAACGTACGAATTCACAGCGCTCGTTAGCCGCCGGTCTGCCACTCCGTTACGGTGGTCAGACACGGCGTTGCCCGGGGATCACTACGAGGAAGTCAGCACTGTGGGGGGATCCCCAACCTAACCTAACCTAACCTAACCTAACCTAACCTAACCTAACCTAACCTAACCTAACCTAACCTAACCTAACCTAACCTAACCTAACCTAACCTAACCTAACCTAACCTAACCTAACCTAACCTAACCTAACCTAACCTAACCTAACCTAACCTAACCTAACCTAACCTAACCTAACCTACCTAACCTAACCTAACCTAACCTAACCTAACCTAACCTAACCTACCTAACCTAACCTAACCTAACCTAACCTAACCTAACCTAACTAACTAACCTAACCTAACCTAACCTAACCTAACCTAACCTACTAACCTAACCTAACCTAACCTAACCTAACCTAACCTAACCTAACCTAACCTAACCTAACCTAACCTAACCTAACCTAACCTAACCTAACCTAACCTAACCTAACCTAACCTAACTAACCTAACCTAACCTAACCTAACCTAACCTAACCTAACCTAACCTAACCTAACCTAACCTAACCTAACCTAACCTAACCTACCTAACCTAACCTAACCTAACCTAACCTAACCTAACCTAACCTAACCTACCTAACCTAACCTAACCTAACCTAACCTAACCTAACCTAACTAACCTAACTAACCTACCTAACTAACTAACTAACCTAACCTAACCTAACTAACCTAACCTAACCTACCTAACCTAACCTAACCTAACCTAACCTAACCTAACCTAACCTAACTAACCTAACCTAACCTAACCTAACCTAACCTAACCTAACTAACCTAACCTAACCTAACCTAACCTAACCTAACCTAACCTAACCTAACCTAACCTAACCTAACCTAACCTAACCTAACCTAACCTAACCTAACTAACCTAACCTAACCTAACCTAACCTAACCTAACCTACCTAACCTAACCTAACCTAACCTAACCTAACCTAACCTAACCTAACCTAACCTAACCTAACCTAACCTAACCTACTAACCTAACCTAACCTAACCTACCTAACCTAACCTAACCTAACCTAACCTAACCTAACCTAACCTAACCTAACCTAACCTAACCTAACCTAACCTAACCTAACCTAACCTAACCTAACCTAACCTAACCTAACCTAACCTAACCTAACCTAACCTAACCTAACCTAACTAACCTAACCTAACCTAACCTAAACCTAACCTAACCTAACCTACCTAACCTAACCTAACCTAACCTAAACCTAACCTAACCTAACCTAACCTAACCTAACCTAACCTAACCTAACCTAACCTAACCTAACCTAACCTAACCTAACCTAACCTAACTAACCTAACCTAACCTAACCTAACCTAACCTAACCTAACTAACCTAACCTAACCTAACCTAACCTAACCTAACCTAACCTAACCTAACCTAACCTAACCTAACCTAACCTAACCTAACCTAACCTAACCTAACCTAACCTAACCTAACCTAACCTAACCTAACCTAACCTAACCAAAACCAATGCCATGGTAATCACGCGAAGACTGAAGTACGACACCCCACGCCTGACCATGGGCGGGATCGACATTGGAATGTCAAAAGAGGTGAAGATCCTGGGGTTGACGATCGACGCCGGCCTCACCTTCAACTCCCACGTCGCTGGTGCTTGTAAAAAAGCTATTGCAATTTACAAGCGCCTAGCCAGATCTGCGCGGGTGAGCTGGGGACTGCACCCGGAGGTCGTGCGTTCGATCTACACCGCCGCTGTCGAACCGATGGTGCTGTACGCCGCGAGTGTATGGGCGCCAGCCGTGGACAAACTGGGGATAAAGAAGCAACTGAACGTGGTGCAGAGAGGCTTCGCTCAAAAGCTCTGCAGAGCCCATCGCACGGTCTCACTGCACTCGGCTCTCCTGCTGGCTGGGATACTCCCCCTCGATCTTCGAGTTCGTGAAGCTGCTTCATTGTACGAAGCAAAGAGGGGGGTGCCCCATCCAGCTTTGGGGGATAGGGAGATAGAGAAGATGACACGTGCGGTGGACTTTCCTCACCCGGCCGAGCAGGAAACGTTGGAGTTCAACAGCTTGGTGGACGAGGAACAATACAACAACCACGCCTCGAACTACGACGTGCGAATTTTCACGGACGGCAGCAAGATCGAGGGCAAAGTCGGTGCAGCGCTATCTTTGTGGGATAGCGCAGCCGAAAAAACAACTAAAAAACTTGTACTGCCGTCCTATTGTACCGTCTACCAAGCAGAACTGCTGGCACTACAGAGAGCGGCCGGGGAGGCGCTAAATAGCGAAAAAACCACGTTCGGCATCTTCAGTGACTCGATGGCAGCGCTGCAAACTATCGTCAACCCTACCTCCCCCCATCCCCTAGCAGTGGAAACAAGAAACGCTCTACGCCACTGTGCCATGCAGAACAAGAACGTTTCCTTGTTCTGGATAAAAGCCCACGCAGGTTTGGAGGGAAATGAAAGGGCCGACTGCTTGGCGAAGGAGGCAGCGCTGCGATCGAAGAGGAGGCCGGACTATGACGATGCCCCGTCTCATTCGTCAGATGGAGAATCCGTATGGACACTGTCAGCGAGTGGGACGCTAGGTATAGATCCGGAAACACCGCCTCCGTCACGAAAATATTCTTCCCCAGTGCAGCCGCGGCGTATAGCAGCATCAAGAAAATTGAAACGAGCAGCATCACCACCCAGTTGTTTACCGGGCACGGCGGATTCTCCGAATACTTGTACCGTTTCAAAATTAAGGGGAATCCGTCGTGTCCATGCGACCCCACTGAGGAGGAGACTGTCCCTCACGTTGTATTCCACTGTCCGATGTATGCAAAAGAGAGGTTTGAGACCGAGCAACTACTGCAAGGGCAAAAAATTACCCAAAATGACATCTCCAGGCTGCTGACGAATAGGAAAACCAGACTAAAGACGCTAGATTACTGCAAATATGTAGTGAATAGAGTGACGGATAGAAATAAAGTTTAAGCTTAAGAAAACCAAGCTTACCCATATATGCAAATATGTGAAGGTAAGCTACAAACATAACTAGAGTAGAAGTAAAAATATACAATAAAATAATAGTAATTTAGTGGTCGTTTTCAATATAGTATAAGAAATTAGGTGACATACAGCAGAACAATATATTCATATAAAAACCAGAGGTAAAAATATAAACTAACAAATTGCTACGATGAAAAGTCTGTACAAAAGTAATAAATAATTTAAGAATACATATTTTAGAAATTAAATTCAAACTGAAAGAAATTAAAGACATGAAAAACACTGGCCTTGACCACGTCAGGGGTTTCTGAAAACAGCAGGAGGGGTTTTAGCCGGTAAGAGTCCGGCAGTACTCACACCTCCCTATTCGTGGGGAGGTGTGAGTCTCCATGAGGATTTCCCCTCCTGCTGTATAATAAAAAAAAAAAAAAAAAAAAAAAAAAACCTAACCTAAACCTAACCTAACCTAACCTAACCTAACCTAACCTAACCTAACCTAACCTAACCTAACCTAACCTAACCTAACCTAACCTAACCTAACCTAACCTAACCTAACCTAACCTAACCGAACAAGGGAAAAATAGCGCAAAACAAGCGCAAACGGAGACTAAAGAGACACAGGTCAAAATGGATCTTGAAGCGGCCACCAACACAATAGCGGCCAAGTCCCTCGAGAAGATACTGGAAGAACACAGTAAGACCCTTCGAGAAAATAACGAGAGGATGGAAAGACTGAAAGAAGCTCTGGACGCTAGCCAAACACATTTGGAGAAGCTCTCGTACGCTAGCGTAGTGGCGGGCCAAACAGTCAGGCCTCCCCAAAAACAAACAGCCCTCCATTCCATAGTAGTCACGTCGACAAACGAGACGGAAACAGGGGAAGAAATAATTGACCATATCCGGAAGGCAGTCAAAGCAAAGGAGGGGTGGATCACCGTAGACAGGATTCGCAAGGCAAAAGACAGAAAAGTGGTGATAGGCTGTAGAACAGAAGAAGGAAGAGAGAGAATAAAAGAAAAGTTGGCAAGCGTAGGCGAGACTCTGAAGGTCGAAAACGTAAAAAATAGAGACCCACTCGTGGTCCTTAAAGACGTCCTTAAATATAACAGTGACGAGGATATCATAAAAGCTTTGAGAAATCAAAACAGAGATGTCTTCGACCGGTTGGAAAAGGAAGAGACACGAGTGGAAGTGGCTTTCAAGAAGAAAACCAGGAACCCCCACACACATCACGTGGTTCTAAGAGTCTCCCCAAAAATCTGGAACAAGCTACAAGATCGTGAGTACGTGCACATTGACCTCCAGAGGATACGAGTGGAGGATCAAACACCACTGGTCCAATGTTCTCTTTGCTTGGGATATGGACATGGACGACGACTGTGCAAGGAAGAAGTTGAGAAGTGCAGCCACTGCGGAGGACCCCACTTAAAGTCACAGTGCGCCGATTGGATGGCAGGAGCAACCCCGTCGTGCTGCAATTGTGCTCACGCAAAATTGGAACACACTGAGCACAATGCATTCAGCAGTGAATGCCCGGTAAGAAAAAGATGGGACGAAATAGCTAGAGCCAGAGTAGCGTATTGCTAAGGTGGAGACGGGCAACAAGGCAGGCACCCAACCAGAGGTTACGCAGTGGCCCAAGCAAACCTACAGAGGAAGGAACTGGCAACCACCGAACTCTTCTTAGAGGCCAGTGAGCGAGCAATCGCATGGGCACTGATCCAGGAGCCGTATGTGGGGGGGGCGAGGAGTATGAAGAGCTACCGTGGGGCGAGAATCTACCAGAATGGGGTCGAAGGAAGCGGGAGGGTAAAGGCAGCAATAGCTGTCTTTGATGACAAATTAGATGTCGTCCCTACCCAAAACTTACCACGAACAATTTCGCAGTGGTGAGGATCCGGACCAAAGCCTGGGAAATCGCAGTAGTCTCTTTTTACTTTGAGCCAGACCAACCCATGGAGCCTTACCTGGATCAACTGTCCAAAATAAAACTGGAATTGGGCGCCGGAAAACTGCTCATAGGTGGGGACGCAAATGCGAAGAGTACCTGGTGGGGCAGCACAATAGAGGACCTCAGGGGAGAACTAATGTCCGGGACCCTGGAGGAATCAGAGCTTCAAGTACTGAACACTGGAAACACGCCAACCTTCGACACCATCAGAGGTGGCGTAGAGTACAAAAGCCATGTAGACGTGACGGCATGTTCGCTCGGACTGGTGGATCTAGTGGAAGATTGGCAAGTCGACAAAAATATAACGAGCTCAGACCATAACACAATCCTATTCAAAATTAACACAAAGCGGGAAAAAGGGTTTAATGTTGATAGGACCACAAGGTTATACAATACTAAAAAGGCCAATTGGGAAGAATTCAATAAGAAACTAGTAGAGTATCTCAACATAAAAAACATAAGTTCGAGCAATATTACAAAAATCAAAGACAGAAGAGAATTAGAGAGAACAATAATTACATACAGTAACGTTATCCAAAGAGTTTGCAACGAAACCATCCCAAATTAAAACGGAAAACCAAAATATCTATACCTTGGTGGTCAACTGAGCTCGCAGAGAAGAAAAAAGATGTCGCTCGCAAGAAAAACCGCATCCGCAACGCCGCTCCAGTCCGGAAGGCGAAGGTCGTCGAAGAATACCTGAAAGCTAAAGAAGAATATGAGTGCCAGCCAAGAAAGCCCAAGTTGCCAGCTGGAAGGAATTTGTACCAAACAGGACAGAGAAGGGGTATGGGAAGGATTATATAGAGTCATTAGACAGACCACTAGGAGACAGGAAGACTTGACCCTAGCAAGCGATGGTGCATTCCTAAACCCAAAGGATTCAGCAGCCTTACTCGCCGACACATTCTACCGAAAGACACAAAACTAACGGATAATGCAGACCACATACTCACCAGAGACGCAGCCGATCGAGTGAATGGGTGGCAACATGGTGAGTATCACGACCCGCCATTCACGCCCTGGAATTGAAAAATGGCAGTGAGTCGCTTCAATCCCAAAAAGGCACCTGGAGTGATGGATTTACGGCAGACTATGCAGTCGGGCAATCTACCGGGACCCAAACGATTCTTGCCTTATACAACAAGTGCTTAGAAACTAGACACTTCCCAGACATCTGGAAAGAGGCAACAGTGGTAGTCCTCAGAAACCGGCAAGGAAGACTACCTGAACCCTAAGTCCTACAGACCAATAGGTCTCCTGCCAGTCCTGGGGAAGGTCCTGGAGAGGATGGTAGTGGCACGAATGAAATGGCATCTTGTACCGCGGTTTAGTACTCGCCAGTACGGCTTTATGCCCAAAGGAGCACCGAGGACGCCCTCTGTATACTAATAAAACACGTACAGGGCAAGTTGAGACTGAAAAAGTTAATTGTCCTGGTGTCGTTAGTATAGAGGGCGCCTTCGATAGTGCATGGTGGCCAGCCATCAAGGTCAGACTGGCTGAAGAAAATTGCCCGGTAAATATAAGGAGGCTATTAGACAGCTACCTCGACTGCAGAAAGGTCAAATTAAGGTATGCTGGGGAGGAATGCACCAGAGAAAACAAACAAGGGCTGTGTGCAGGGGTCAATCGGAGGTCCTATCCTGTGGAACCTCTTGCTGGATCCACTATTGCAAGAACTGGAGAAGAAGGGGAAATACGCACAGGCCTTTGCAGATGATATTGTTCTGGTTGTGGACGGAGACACGGCAGCTGAAGTCTCTAGAGACACTAACGCCGCCCTCGAGCATGTTCAGAACTGGGGAGTCAAAAACAAACTAAAATTTGCACCACACGAGGTCCCACGGTGGAGACCCGGCCAAGAGGCAGGCCGCCTCGTGCCCCACCGTACGGTACCCCCGTATGACCCGCTGCGCCATGACCCTCTGCGGGCGGCGCAGCTGGGCCCTGTTCTGGGCCGACAGTGCGTCGACCCAGATGGGGGCACCGTAGAGAGCCATGGAGCGCACCACCCCCATATAGAGGCGGCGGCACCCCACATTCGGCCCTCCCACGTTCGGCAGGAGACTTCCGAGAGCGGCTGCCGTCCCGATGAGTTTCGGGGCGAGCAGTCGAAAATGCTCCCGGAAGTCCCACCGTCTGTCGAGGACGAGTCCAAGATACTTCATCCTGGACCCGACCTCGATCGCGGCTCCGTCCACCATAATGGTGGCCCCCGCTGGAGGCTTTTTTCGAGGCCCGTAAAAGCACAGGGCCTCGGTCTTCTCCAGCGCCACCTTCAGGCCCAACCGCCGGACCCGTGCCACCACCATTAGGGATCCGGCGGAGGCGAGCCGCGCCGCCTCCCGGTATTCCGCCCCCTTCGCTAGGATAAGCGTATCGTCCGCATAGCAGACGACACGCACACCCGGGGGCAGACTCCCCCTCAGCGCCCAGTCGTAGCCGATGTTCCACAGGAGCGGTCCTAAGACCGAACCCTGTGGAACACCGCACTGAGCCTCCCTCCGCCGGACAACACCGTCCCCGCCCCGATACAGGACGCATCTGCCCCGCAGGTACGTCCCGATAACCTGGCGTATATAGAGAGGCACCCGGTGGTATCGCAGCGCCGCCTCTATACACGTGAAGGGCAGAGTGTTAAACGCATTGGCGATGTCAAGAGACACCGCCAACGCCACTCCGCCCTCGGCCACGCTCTCCTGCGCGAAGGCCTTCACACTGCCAATCGCGTCGATGGTGGAAAGGCCCCGCGAAAGCCGAACTGGCACGCGGCCAGGTCCGGGCCACCAACGCCGAGATGCCGGATGATGCGGGTCGCGAGCACGCGCTCAAAAAGCTTACCCGCCTCATCCAGCAACACGATGGGGCGGTAGGCAGAGGGAGACTCTGCCGGGCGCCCCGGCTTCTGAAGGAGGACAAGCCTGCCCTCCTTCCAAATCTGAGGGAAACTCCCGGCGCGCAGACACGCGCTCAAGAGTCCCCTCAGGCGCTCCTCCAGCGGGCCCAGGGCGAGATCCCACACTCGCCCTGGGATGCCATCCGGTCCCGGAGCGGTCTTTTTAGACCGCATCCGGAGGACGGCGGCCCCAAGTTCCCCCTCGGTTACTGGGGGGACCTCTTCCTCCCGTACCTCCTCTTCCTCGGAGTCGGAGTCGGGGCCCATCGGGGCGGTACGTGCTCCGCTCTGGTCGGGAACAAAGCGGACACCACTTCCTCCAGCAGCGCCGGCTGCAGGGACTCAACCACCGGCGGTCCTTGCCCCCGCATTTTGCCCCGTACAGAGCGGTAGGGTCGCCCCCACGGGTCCCTATCGAGGTGCGCGAGCATCTCCCGCGCGCCGTCTTCTTGGCCCGGGATATTGCCATCTGCAGAGTCCTCCGCGCTTCGCGGTATGACTCGTACAGTTCCCGGGCCACGTCCGCCTCCTGCACTCTCCGCCTGCGGTAATTGGTGTGCGCTCGACGCGCAGCTACGCAGGCTTGCCTAAGGCCTGCGAGCTCCTGCGACCACCAATATACCGCACGCTTCGTAGGACGACTCTTGACGCGGGGCATTGCGGAATCGCAGATACCCGTCATCGCACCTCGCAGGGCTACGCCTCCTCCTCCAGGGTCCCCAGCTCCGCCGGCGCCGCAAACCACGCCTGGACGATGGCCGCCTCTTCGGCGACCTCTCGATCCAGGCGCGACAATGCCCACCTGGGGAAGGTGTCCCCGTTAAGCTGGCGAGTCGCCCCCCGTGGCTGCTGGAAGTGGAGATCTCAAATCGGATATATAGATGGTCCGAAAGGGTCTCCACCTCCTGCATCACCCGCCAGTTGCGAACGCGTGCTTCAACAGCGGGGGTGGCCAATGTCAAATCGACTATCGACCCCCCGTCTGGCGCACGCATGTGTTCGCGGAGCCTCGGTTGCAGATACTGAGGCCCACCGCCGCTGCCCATTCCAAAAGGACGTCGCCCCTGGCGTCCGTCGCCGGGGAACCCCAAGCCGTAGATTTGGCATTGAAGTCCCCCATCACGACCAGCTGCCTCGCATCTAGTCGCCGGATCGAGGCCTCCAAATGATCGAGGAAGACCTCGAACTCCGGTAGGTTCCGATTGGGAGAGAAGTAAACACCTATGAAGGTGATCTCCCCCCACACGGCCGCGACATATCCCGGACCCCTCTCTTTAAACGAGAGGGGTGGGGAACGCGGGGCCGCGGAACCTATGATCGCCACAGAGCCGTCACTGTCACCCACCCAATTCGGGCGGGTGGGGATGAAGTACGGCTCCGCGACCACGGCTACGTCGACCGACCACCCCGCCATGGTTTGTAGGAGCAAGTCCTGCGCACCGGAGCAGTGGTTCAGGTTCGCCTGAAGAAGGTTACAATTACGGACCCGATCCATGTTATTCCGTAATCATAACCTCCTGCGACGCCTCTAGTCGCACCGGCTCCGGAACAGCAGCGGTCCCGGCGGCCGAGGGCTTGGCGGCCGCGCGCTGCTTTCTGGGGGCGTTGCACCCCTTACCACCCACGAGGTGGTCCGCCGGCAACTTAGCGTGCGAGCAAAGCGGGCAGTGGGGGGCGCCGGAACACGACGCCGCATTATGCCCGGGCTGCCCGCAGCGGAAGCATAAACCGCTGCAGTCGACATGGGCGGAGCATTGCTGCCCCGTGTGCCCCTGTCCCATGCAGCGGTAGCACCGCATGGGGCGCGGCTCGAGCACCTGTACTCGGGCCGAGCTCCACCCCACTTGGAGGCGGCCTGCCGCCATAAGGGCCTTGGCCGCCACCACCGGACAGCTTGCCCAGACGGAGCCAGAACCCCTGGCCCCGACTGTTCTCCGACCCACTCGGACCTGGTCCGGAGGGCAGCTTGCCCTAGCGGCAATCGCCGCCCGGACGTCCGCCTCAGACGCGGAGTCGTCGAGGCCCACGATGCGCAGTTCTGCGCATTTCGTGGGCCGATTGACACGGACGCCGTCGTCGGCGAGTGCCGCCCGCAGGGAAGCCGCGAGCAGGTCTGCCTTCGGGCCGCTCTGCGCGCCGGGCAGCTCGATGATCCGAGCGCCAGTCACGGCCGTCCTGAACCGGCAGCCCCAGTGATGCCGAGCTCCTCCAGGTTGACCCGCTCGCGCGCCTTTGTTAAGACGCTCGAGTAGGTCAACCCCGACTCGGCGGCCTCCGGCTGCAGGGTCAAGACCACCGCAGCAGATTTCGGCACGCGCAGCTTTGGCGCTTTTTTCCGCCGCGGAGGCCCCGACGCGTTCGCGGCCGCCGACTTTTTTGATTTCTTCTTCGGCTTCCTCTTCTTGGCCCCAACCGTGGTCCACCCCTCTCCCGAGGAGGTGGTGGGACCAGCCGAACGCCGCGGGGTGGGCGCGGTGCTCGCCGGAGCGCCGGCAGGGCCGGCAGGAGGAGGTGCTCGTGCGTTCCTTGCGGGCTGCGGGGCTGGCATGGCTCGGGCAGCCTTTGCCGGGCGATTTGCCGGCTTGGGAGCAGGGCCGGCCGCCGGGCCAGCCGCCACCGCGACATAGGACGGCCTTGATGTGGCCGCCAGCGGTGGACGCATGATCCTTGCGGGCATGAGGCGATCCTCAATACCCGCGAACCTGGCGTCCAACATCTTGCCCACCCGGTCGATGACACTACGTGTCACCGCCTCTAGGTGAGTCTCCTCCGAGGCCGACGAGGCGGATGGAGCCGCCCGGACCCTCTCCAACTCGGAGTTTAGAGCCTCCGTATTCCTACGGAGGACTGCTACCTCCGCCCTCATCCTGTTGAGGTCAGCCTGCAATTGGAGCGTCTCCTCCGTGACGCTCCTTCGCGCGAGGCCCTCCACTGCCGTGCGCACGCACTCCACGGCCTCCTTAATGGCCTTTGTGCAGGTCCCCTTGATGTTCTTGGACTTGCGCAGCACTTCCAAGACAACGTCGAGGCCCTGCACGACCGCGAGGACCTCCGCCTCGAGGTCCCACGGTGGAGACCCGGCCAAGAGGCAGGCCGCCTCGTGCCCCACCGTACGGTACCCCCGTATGACCCGCTGCGCCATGACCCTCTGCGGGCGGCGCAGCTGGGCCCTGTTCTGGGCCGACAGTGCGTCGACCCAGATGGGGGCACCGTAGAGAGCCATGGAGCGCACCACCCCCATATAGAGGCGGCGGCACCCCACATTCGGCCCTCCCACGTTCGGCAGGAACCTAACCTAACCTTTTTTTTTTTTTTTTTTTTTTTTTTTTTTTTTTTTTTTTTTTTTTTTTGACCCTGGGAAAATACTTTATGTATCATCCTCCCGTGGGGGGACGGGAGGGATATGTGGGACTCTCCGGGAGAAGCCCGGCATACCCACTAAAAACCCAGGAGCACACCAGCGTCGCCATGTGAGGGGGGGTCTGGGAGACCGGGTGAACCTTAACGACCAGGACCCCCTCGGCTAGGCCTGCCAAAGATGGCGGGCCATATCACGCCCCTCCCAGTGTCAGGGAGGGGTCTCGGGAACGGTCGTGTGCCAACCGTTCCCGTCCCGCGGAAGGTGAATAGTGCAATGCGGATGTAGGCGCCCCCGCGCCTACCACCCGCTATTCCCCCGGGAGGGAGAAGGCGGTTGTATTGCCGTCTTCTCCTACCGACTCTACGTCGTCGAAGCGCAGGGGCGAGGGCATATTCCTCCCTCTCACGCTCTGCCGCCTCCTTTTGCGATATGACGCATTCGCAGAAGGAGGCCATCGCCGCCCATGTTTCCTCGCTCCCCAACATTGCGCGTACTACGCAGGGGAGTGAGAGGTCTAGTCCGACCGCCGCGACAAGGTTCTGACGCGGCTCGGACCACGATGGGCACTCTTCGAGTGTGTGCCGCACCGTGTCCTCTGTCGCACCACAATGATGGCACGACGGGTTTTCCTCCCGCCCGATGCGGTGCAGGTACGACCCAAAACAACCGTGACCTGTCATCACCTGCACCAGACGGAAGGAGAGAAATCCGAATGGCCGCTCGAGCCAGGTCTGGAGGACCGGCCCGATTGCGTCCAACGTCCGTCGCCCAAAAACTGCAGCGGCGAGGTCGTCCGCCCAATGTAGGACGATGGCCTCCTTGGCCTCCTGCCGCACTGCTTCCCGGACCTCATGAGCCGGACGCTCTCCTCGCGCCCTCCGCTCCGCCGTCCACTCGTACACTCTGGCGAGCACCCATGCTTCGAGCTCCCAAGGGGGAGTGCCCGCCAGTGCGCATGCCGCCGCAAAACCCACTGTGCGGTAGGCCCGCGCCACCCGCTGTGCGATAGCCCTTTGGGGCACGCGAAGGGCGGTGGCGTTCTCCCTCCTGCGCAGGGAGTCCGCCCAAACTGGGGCCCCATAAAGGGCCATGCTACGGAGTATACCGGCATATAGACGCCGGCATCGCGCGCTGGGCCCTCCCAGGTTTGGCATGAGCCAGGACAGGGCGTTCGCCGTTTTTAAAAGGCGCTTGGATAGATCAGCGAAGTGCGGGCTGAAGCGCCACCTGCTGTCCAGGATGAGGCCCAGATATTTCATCTGGCTCACCACTGCGACCCTCTCGCCATCCACAAAGATGTGGGCGTCAGGAGGAGGACGCTGCCTCGGGCCGTGGAAAAACACGGCTTCGGTCTTATGCAGTGCGACCGTCAGTCCCAAACGGCGGATCCTATCGGCAACCAAGGAGCCACCCGCCGACGCCAGGCTGGCCGCCGTCGTAAAGCTCCCGCGGGCAGTGAGGAGAGTGTCGTCCGCGTAACAGATGACACTCGTCCCTCGGAGGAGCGTTCCCCGCAGGAGCCAGTCGAAGCCGACGTTCCATAGGAGGGGTCCTAACACCGACCCCTGCGGAACGCCGGTCTCCACGGCGTAGCGCCTCACCTCCCCGTCTCGATCTACGAGGAGTACGGTCCTATCCTCCAAGTAGTTGGTCAGGAGGACCCGAAGGTATTGAGGCACTCCGTGGAATCGGAGCGCCTCTAGGATGGTGGAATGGGGGACGGAGTTGAATGCGTTGGCTATGTCGAACGACACAGCCAACAGTCCTTCCCTTTCTTCTACGGCCTCCTGAACCTGGCCCTTGAGGCGGGTTAAGGCGTCCACGGTCGACCGCTGAGCCCGAAAGCCGTACTGGGCGTCTGACAGATCCGGCCCCACACATGCCAAATGGCGGTTGAGGCGCGCAGCGATGATCCCCTCGAACATCTTGCCGACCTCATCGAGCAGAACGATGGGCCGATATGCCGAGGGGGAGTCCGCCGGGCGTCCCTGTTTGCGGAGCAAGCACAACTGCCCCTCCTTCCAAGGTTTCGGGAACCGCCCCGTTGCGAGACACGCGCTGAAGAGGTCCCGAAACCGCTCCTCCATTTGGGAGGCAGCGATGGCCACCACCCTTGCAGGGACGCCGTCTGGGCCGGGGGCAGTTTTCTTTGCCCGGAGGCGGACCAACGCCGTGTGGATCTCGCTGTCCGTGACAGCGGGGGCCTCTTCCTCCTCTTCCACTAGGGCCATCCCCCGAGGGGGATTCATCGCTGGAGGGGAGAACTCGGCGTTCCTGCGCGGAAACAAGGAACGCACCACCTCATCCAGCAGCGAAGGCTCGAGGGTCTCTGTCACCGGGGGACCTGAGGGGCGCAATTTGTTGCGCGCCGCCTTGTACGGTCTCCCGAATGGATCGCCGTCGAGTGTCTCCAGCAGCTCGACTCTCGCTGAGTCTTTGGCGGCACCGATGGCTGACTTGAGGGCCGTCTTTGCCGCCACGTACGCTTCGTACAGACGGTCCTCGTCAGTTTCGTCTCGGCGCCGCCGACGACGGCTCCGCGTGAACTGGCGTTTAGCCGCCATGCACGCTGCCCGCAGTTGCGCCAGCTCCTCCGACCACCAATACACAGCGCGGTTTGGCGGTGGGCGACGAGACCGAGGCATGCTGGAGTTGCACACTTCGGTCAGAGACCCTCTTAGTTGAGACGCTGCGGCGTCGACATCTGCATTCAGGACGGCAGGGGGCGAAAGCCAGTCCTGCAGGAACGCGGCCTCCTTTGCAGCCTCCCGGTCTAGGCGGGTGAGAGCCCACCGAGGAAAGGGGGATCGGGCCGACGATGTAGAGTTCCCCCGACGGCTCTGGGTGGAGATTTCGAACCGCACATATCGGTGGTCCGACAAGGTCTCCACCATGTCCACCCGCCAGTTCTCCACACGCGCGGCTAGCGATGGGGATGCAAAGGTGACGTCCACTATGGACCCACCCTGACGCCGCACGCATGTTTGAACTCTCCCCCTATTTAGAAGGGAGAGACCAGAGGAGGCTGCCCACGCCTCAAGCGCCCGCCCACGAGCGTCGGTAGCCGGGTTGCCCACGTCTCCGACTTGGCGTTCAGGTCCCCCAGCACAGAGACCTGTCGGAGCGTCATCCTGCCGACAACTGCCGCAAGGACTCCGAGGAAGTCCTCGAAGTCTTGCAAAGAGCGATTTGGGGAGAAATAAACACCCACTAGGGCTAATTCCCCCCACGCGGCAGCCACGTATCCCGATCCTCTCTCTATAAGTGAGAGGGGAGGAGAGTCGGTCAAAGGCCGTGCCGCAACTGCTACGAGGCCGTCCCTGTCGCCCAACCAACGGTCGGGGATTGAGTAGGGCTCAGCGACTACCGCGACGTCCACCAACCAATCTGCCATTGACTGCACCAGCAGGTCTTGGGCCGCTCTGCAATGGTTGGTGTTGGCCTGTAGGATGCGATGACTGGGCCCCATTATTCAATCATCGCATCACCCTCATCGGCTTCCGCGACCGGTGTGTCGGTGGCGGTAGCAGCAGCAGCAGGTCGCCTTGGCACCTGCATTTTACCCTTCTTGGTGGGGGGATTGCACTTCCTCCCAGCCATTACGTGGTTCGCCGGGCGACCACTAGCGGCACAGACCGCACAGTGCGGCGTGACAGCATCACAGGATGCCGCCATGTGCCCTTGCTTTCCGCAGCGGTAGCAGGTGTCCGCCCTCTCCACCGTGGACGGACACATTGTGCGGGTGTGCCCTATGCCGAAACACTTAAAGCAGCGTAGGGGTCGCTCTTCAAGTGCCCGGACCACGGCTGAGCTGAACCCAATCAGGAGCCGCCCCTTAGTTTTAACAAGGACGGCCTTGGCTGCAGTGACTGGACAGTCCACACGGGTTGTGCCCAGGCCACGCCGGCCAGTCCTGATGACTCGGCCTTGCACCGACTCGACAGGGCAACCTCCTGCTGCTGCAATGGCCGCCACCACTTCTTCCTTGGAGACGGAGTCATCCAAGTTGGTGACCTCTAAAGTCGCGGACTTGACTGGCCTGGCGACCTTTGCCACGTCCGCGATGCCCTCGCGCAATTTTGTTGCAAAGAGATCCGCATTTTGCGAACCCGATGCCCCGGGAAACTCGAAAATTCGAGCTCCGGTTTGGGTTCGGCGGCAAGTAACGGCCGCAATCCCCAGCTGGGTGGGATCGGCATGGGCACGAGCCCGCGTTAATACGGACTCGTATGTTTCGCCCCTTTCGGCGGCCTCGGGGGTGATGGTCACCGTAACCGCCGCCGTTTTGGGAGCCGCCAGTTTCCTCCCTTTTGCTGTGGGAACAGCAGGGGCCCTCTTGGCTGCGGAAGTAGCAGGGGCGGGCTTGGAGGCCGCTTTCCTTCCCTTCCCTCGCTTCACTACCTCCGTCCACATTTCGGAGGGAGGAGTGACTGCAGATTGCCCAATGTCATCCTCTCGACTCATGGGAGCTGCTTGAGTTATTTCTGGCTCAGCTGGTGCAGCTGCACATGCGCTAGGCGTTGGTGAGGCCGACGACTTTGAGGTTTTGCCCCGTCCTTTGCCCTTAGAAGGCTTTGGGGCCTGGGGCAGTCCGCTGGTGGTTGCAGCTACTGGCGGTGGCAGTGCTGCAGATTGCGCTCTGTCCGCCGCGAGTGGAGGGCGGATGCGCTTCTCCGGCAACAGCCGGTCCTCAATGCCCGCAAAGCAGGCTCTGGTGAAGGCCCTTTCCTCCATTATAACCTTCCGGATTATATCCTCAAGGTTGGACGAGGAGAAAGAGGAAGGGCCTGTTGCCACCGCGTTGCTGGCCGATGGAGCTGTGGCTTCAGCCAGTTTTTTGTGGAGGTCGCTGACCTCAGCTTGAAGGCGATCGACCCGCGCCTGTAGTTGCCGCGACTCCTCCGTCGCCGTGCGCTGCACCAGCTCCGCGATAATGCCGTGCATGCTGGCAGCACGACATTTGAGGGCTTTCTGGAAGGTCCCTTTCAAGTTTGAGGACTTAGAGGCGACCTCCACGATCTCCTCCTTGTCCTCCAACGCCATTTGTGCCAATTCAGCAACCGAATGGTCCGCGTACAGGACGTTGGACGCCCCGTAGCCGGCCCTGGACCTCGTGGCGCTTGTTGCGCGCTCCTTGGCAGCGACCTTCTCCTCCAGGTCCTTTTGCCCCTCCAGTCGTCTGGCTTGGGCCAGAGACGCCCTCAGTTGGCGTTGAGCCTCATCGATCCCCACGTCGTGGGCACTGGATTTGGCCTTCACCTTCCGTTTAGTCTTACCGAACGACTCCAATGAGTCGTCCGACTCGAGCCTTACGTAGGCCCGCTTTAGTTCATAGCGGCTGGCGGCCGCCTGCGACTCAGTTGTGGACTCCTCACAGTCCGACAACTCGTCCGCCCGACAAAACAAGCTAGCCGCAGATGGTGCGCGACTAGCCTCCGACAACGCGTCGTCGGTTTGGCCCTGAGAAGGGCCGTTGGGTTCGCCCTGAGAAGGGCGTTTTGTAAGGAAGCGCCCGGAGGCGTCCCGCAAAGGCTTCGACATTGAAACAGACGTATTCGTACTGCACCGCAAGGAAAACGTACGAATTCACAGCGCTCGTTAGCCGCCGGTCTGCCACTCCGTTACGGTGGTCAGACACGGCGTTGCCCGGGGATCACTACGAGGAAGTCAGCACTGTGGGGGGATCCCCAACCTAACCTTTTTTTTTTTTTTTTTTTTTTTTTTTTTTTTTTTTTTTTTTTTTTTTTTTGACCCTGGGAAAATACTTTATGTATCATCCTCCCGTGGGGGGACGGGAGGGATATGTGGGACTCTCCGGGAGAAGCCCGGCATACCCACTAAAAACCCAGGAGCACACCTGCGTCGCCATGTGAGGGGGTCTGGGAGACCGGTTGAACCTTTACGACCAGGACCCCCTCGGCTATGCCTGCCAGAGATGGCGGGCCATATTCACACCCTTCCCTGTCTTGGGGAGGGGTTCCGGGAACGGTCGTGTGCCAACCGTTCCCGTCCCGCGAAAAGGTGAGTAGTGCAATGCGGATGCAGGCGCCCCCGCGCCTAGCACCCGCTACTCACCCCCGGGAGGGAGAAGGCGGTTGTACTGTCGTCTTCTCCTTCCGACTCTTCGTCGTCGGAGCGCTGGAGCGAGGGCGTCTTCCTCTCGCTCACGCTCTGCTGCCTCCTTCTGCGATATTACGCATTCGCAGAAGGAGGCCACTGCCGCCCATGCTTCTTCGCTTCCCAGCATTGCGTGTACCACGCAGGGGAGCGAGAGGTTTCGTCCAATAACCGCGATCAGGGTCTGACGCGGTTCGGACCACGATGGGCACTCTTCGAGTGTGTGCCGCACCGTGTCCTCTGTCGCACCACAATGGTGGCACGACGGGTTCTCCTCCCGCCCGATGCGGTGCAGGTACGACCCAAAACAACCATGTCCTGTCATCACTTGCACCAGACGGAAGGAGAGAAAGCCGAACGGCCGCTCGAGCCAGGTCTGGAGGACCGGCCCGATTGCGTCCAGCGTCCGTCGCCCAAAGACCGCAGCAGCGAGGTCGTCCGCCCAATGCAGGACGATGGCCTCCTTGGCCTCCTGCCGCACTGTTTCCCGGACCTCATGAGCCGGGCGCTCACCTCGCGCCCGCCGCTCCGCTGTCCATTCATATACTCTGGCGAGCACCCACGCTTCGAGCTCCCAAGGGGGAGTGCCTGCCAACGCGCACGCCGCCGCAAAGCCCACTGTGCGGTAGGCCCGCGCCACCCGCTGGGCGATAGCCCTTTGGGGCACGCGAAGGGCGGTAGCGTTCTCCCTCCTGCGCAGGGAGTCCGCCCAAACTGGAGCCCCATAAAGGGCCATGCTCCGGAGTATGCCGGCATATAGACGCCGGCATCGCGCGCTGGGCCCTCCCAGGTTTGGCATGAGCCACGACAGGGCGTTCGCCGTTTTTAAAAGGCGCTTGGACAGATCAGCGAAGTGCGGGCTGAAGCGCCACCTGCTGTCCAGGATGAGGCCCAGATATTTCATCTGGCTCACCACTGCGACCCTCTCGCCATCCACAAAGATGTGGGCGTCAGGAGGAGGACGCTGCCTCGGGCCGTGGAAAAACACGGCTTCGGTCTTATGCAGTGCGACCGTCAGTCCCAAACGGCGGATCCTATCGGCAACCAGGGAGCCGCCTGCCGATGCCAAGCTGGCCGCCGTCGTGAAGCTCCCGCGGGCAGTGAGGAGAGTGTCGTCCGCATAGCAAATAACGCTCGTCCCTCGGAGGAGCGTTCCCCGCAGGAGCCAGTCGAAGCCGACGTTCCATAGGAGGGGTCCTAACACCGACCCTGCGGAACGCCGGTATCCACAGCGTAGCGCCTCACCTCCCCGTCTCGATCAACAAGGAGGACGGACCTATCCTCCAAGTAGTTGGCCAGGAGGCCCCGAAGATATTGAGGCACTCCGTGGAATCGGAGCGCCTCTAGGATGGTGGAATGGGGGTCAGAGTTAAATGCGTTAGCAATGTCGAACGACACTGCCAACAATCCTTCCCTTTCTTCTACGGCCTCTTGAACCTGGCCCTTGAGACGGGTTAAGGCGTCCACCGTCGACCGCTGAGCCCGAAAGCCGTATTGGGCGTCTGATAGGTCCGGCCCCACACATGCCAAATGGCGGTTGAGGCGCGCAGCGATGATCCCCTCGAACATCTTGCCGACCTCATCGAGCAGAACGATGGGCCGGTATGCCGAGGGGGAGTCCGCTGGGCGTCCCTGCTTACGAAGCAGGCACAACTGCCCCTCCTTCCAAGGTTTCGGGAACCGCCCCGTTGCGAGACACGCGCTGAAGAGGTCCCGAAACCGCTCCTCCATTTGAGAGGCAGCGATGGCCACCACCCTTGCAGGGACGCCGTCTGGGCCGGGGGCAGTTTTCTTTGCCCGGAGGCGGACCAACGCCGTGTGGATCTCGCTGTCCGTGACAGTGGGAGCCTGTTCCTCCTCTTCCGCTAGGGCCCTCCCCGGGGGGGTTCATCGCTGGGGGGAGAACTCGGCGTTCCGGCGCGGAAAAAGCGAACGCACCACCTCATCCAGCAGCGAAGGCTCGAGGGTCTCTGTCACCGGGGGACCTGAGGGGCGCAATTTGTTTCGCGCCGCCTTATACGGTCTCCCGAATGGATCTCCGTCGAGGGACTCCAGCAGCTCGGCTCTCGCTGAGTCTTTGGCGGCACCGATAGCTGACTTGAGGGCCGTCTTTGCCGCCACGTACGCTTCGTACAGACGGTCCTCGTCAGTTTCGTCTCGGCGCCGCCGACGGCGGCTCCGCGTGAACTGGCGTTTAGCCGCCATGCACGCTGCCCGCAGTTGCGCCAACTCCTCCGACCACCAATACACAGCGCGGTTTGGAGGTGGGCGACGAGACCGAGGCATGCTGGAGTTGCACACTTCGGTCAGAGACCCTCTCAGTTGAGACGCTGCGGCGTCGACATCTGCATTCAGGACGGCAGGGGGCGAAAGCCAGTCCTGCAGGAACGCGGCCTCCTTTGCAGCCTCCCGGTCTAGGCGGGTGAGAGCCCACCGAGGAAAGGGGGATCGGCCCAACGATGCAGAGTTCCCCCGACGGCTCTGGGTGGAGATTTCGAACCGCACGTATCGGTGGTCCGACAAGGTCTCCACCATATCCACCCGCCAGTTCTCCACACGCGCAGCTAGCGATGGGGATGCAAAGGTGACGTCCACTATGGACCCACCTGCCGCCGCACGCATGTTTGAACTCTCCCCCTATTCAGAAGGGAGAGACCAGAGGAGGCTGCCCACGCCTCGAGCGCCCGCCCACGGGCGTCGGTAGCCGGGTTGCCCCACGTCTCCGACTTGGCATTTAGGTCCCCCAGCACAGAGACCTGTCGGGGCGTCAATCTGCCGACGACAGCCGCAAGGACTCCGAGAAAGTCCTCGAAATCTTGCAGCGAACGATTTGGGGAGAAATAAACGCCCACTAGGGCTAAGTCCCCCCACGCGACGGCCACGTATCCCGATCCTCTCTCTAAAAGTGAGAGGGCAGGAGCGTCTGACAAAGGCCGTACCACAACTGCCACGAGGCCGTCCCTGTCGCCCAACCATCGGTCAGGAATTGTATAGGGCTCAGCGACTACCGCCACGTCCACCAACCAATCTGCCATAGACTGCACCAGCAGGTCTTGGGCCGCTCTGCAGTGGTTGGTGTTGGCCTGTAGGATGCGATGACTGGGCCCCATTATTCAATCATCGCATCACCCTCATCGGCTTCCACGACCGGTGTGTCGGTCGCCGTAGCAGCAGCAGCAGGTCGCCTTGGCACCTGCATTTTGCCCTTCTTGGTGGGGGGATTGCACTTCCTCCCAGCCATCATGTGGTTCGCTGGGCGACCACTAGCAGCACAGACAGCGCAGTGTGGCGTGACGGCATCACAGGATGCCGCCATATGCCCTTCCTTCCCGCAACGGTAACAGGTGTCCGCTCTCTCCACCGTGGACGGACACATTGTCCGGGTGTGCCCTATGCCGAAACACTTAAAGCAGCGTAGCGGTCGCTCTTCAAGTGCCCGGACCACGGCTGAGCTGAACCCAATCAGGAGCCGCCCCTTGGTTTTAACAAGGACGGCCTTGGCTGCGGTGACTGGACAGTCCACACGGGTTGTGCCCAGGCCACGCCGGCCAGTCCTGATGACTCGACCTTGCACCGACTCGACAGGGCAACCTCCTGCTGCTGCAATGGCCGCCACCACTTCTTCCTTGGAGACGGAGTCATCCAAGTTGGCGACCTCTAAAGTCGCGGACTTGACTGGCCTGGCGACCTTTGCTACGTCCGCGATGCCCTCGCGCAATTTTGTTGCGAAGAGGTCCGCATTTTGCGAACCCGATGCCCCGGGAAACTCGAAAATTCGAGCTCCGGTTTGGGTTCGGCGGCAAGTAACGGCCGCAATCCCCAGCTGGGTGGGATCGGCATGGGCACGAGCCCGCGTTAATACGGACTCGTATGTTTCGCCCCTTTCGGCGGCCTCGGGGGTGATGGTCACCGTGACCGCCGCCGTTTTGGGAGCCGCCAGTTTCCTCCCTTTTACTGTGGGAACAGCAGGGGCCCTCTTGGCTGCAGAAGTAGCAGGGGCGGGCTTGGAGGCCGCTTTCCTTCCCTTCCCTCGCTTCACTACCTCCGTCCATGTCTCGGTGGGAGCTACGACTGAAGACTCCAGTACGTCACTTTCCCGACCCAGAGGAGGTGTTAGGGTCATTTCCGGCTCAGCTATACTTGCGCTGGATGTAGTTTGAGCCGCCGGCTTTATGGTCTTGCCCGTCCTTTGCCCTTAGAAGGCTTTGGGGCCTGGGGCAGTCCGCTGGTGGTTGCAGCTACTGGCGGTGGCAGTGCTGCAGATTGCGCTCTGTCCGCCGCGAGTGGAGGGCGGATGCGCTTCTCCGGCAACAGCCGGTCCTCAATGCCCGCAAAGCAGGCTCTGGTGAAGGCCCTTTCCTCCATTATAACCTTCCGGATTATATCCTCAAGGTAGGAGGAGGAGAAAGAGGAAGGGCCTGTTGCCACCGCGTTGCTGGCCGATGGAGCTGTGGCTTCAGCCAGTTTTTTGTGGAGGTCGCTGACCTCAGCTTGAAGGCGATCGACCCGCGCCTGCAGTTGCCGCGACTCCTCCGTCGCCGTGCGCTGCACCAGCTCCGCGATAATGCCGTGCATGCTGGCAGCACGACATTTGAGGGCTTTCTGGAAAGTCCCTTTCAAGTTTGAGGACTTAGAGGCGACCTCCACTATCTCCTCCTTGTCCTCCAACGCCATTTGTGCCAATTCAGCAACCGAATGGTCCGCGTACAGGACGTTGGACGCCCCGTAGCCGGCCCTGGACCTCGTGGCGCTTGTTGCGCGCTCCTTGGCAGCGACCTTCTCCTCCAGGTCCTTCTGCACCTCCGCCCGTCTGGTTTGCGCCAGAGACGCCCTTAATTGGCGTTGTGCCTCATCGAGTCCCACGTCGTGGGCACTCGATTTGGCCTTGACTTTGCGTTTGGTCTTGCCGAACGACTCCAAAGAGTCGTCCGACTCGAGCCGAACATACGCCCGCTTTAACTCATAGCGGCTGATGGCCGCCTGCGACTCGGTTGTGGACTCCTCACAGTCCGACAACTCGTCCGCCCGACAAAACAAGCTAGCCGCAGATGGTGCGCGGCTAGCGTCCGACAACATGTCGGTTTGGCCCTGAGAAGGGCCGTTTGATTGGCCCTGAGAAGGGCCGTTGGGTTCGCCCTGAGAAGGGCGTTTTGACAGGAAGCGCCCGGAGGCGTCCCGCAGAGGCTTCGACATAGACGAAGACGACATATTCGCACAAGACCGCAAAGGAAAGAACGTACGAATTCACAGCGCTCGTTAGCCGCCGGTCTGCCACTCCGTTACGGTGGTCAGACACGGCGTTGCCCGGGGATCACTACGAGGAAGTCAGCACTGTGGGGGGATCCCCTCCCCCCCCCCCCAACTAACCTAACCTAACCTAACCTAACCTAACCTAACCTAACCCATATTTTGGAAACCAAACAACCGATTTCGGAGCAGTTTTCAGTTTTTACCATCTCCTCTAAGCTCCCAATAACCATTTCGGTACTTTTCACAGTCGAGGGCTCAACCCCCGAACTAATTTCCACCCCTAAAGTTACTTTGTACCAAAATATTTCATTCGAAATTTTTTTACTTTTTTCATATTTGACGTAGGGCGACAAAATTTTTAATATAGCTTCAGCAACTTATAATCTACGATTTGGATAGGTTTTTGACTCAATAACTCCAGACGTTTCGCGAAAAATCCTCGCAATTGACAAAAATTTGGTGAAAAAACTCGTTTTTTCATTCAAAACTTTAAATTATTTCAGGAAACCGATCCGGGATTTTCACTCTGTTGGACGGCCCGCGCCGAGACGCTTCTCCCGACGTATCGCACGCCCCGATCGGATAACAAAAATTGTCAAAATTAAAGTTTTCAGTTTTTCCATACATTAACTCTGTACCTTCAGTGAAAAGTGATACATGTCGACCCAGATCGGTTTTTATATTCTCTGATTAAAATTATTAAAAAAAAAAAAAAAAAAAAAAAAAAAAAAAAAAAAAAAAAAATTAACTTAATTTCTATCTTATCCCCGTTGTTATAAGATTAAAAATGAATAAGTTTTTTTGGTGTATATTGATATAAGTAATCTATTTTTTACTGAAATTATTGTGTAAAATAATACTTTTTCATTCATACCAAAAGTGCTCCCAACTGTCACACGTAGTATAACATGAGATATAATTTTATTACTATTAAACACATTAATCGAATAACAAGTTGGTATCGATTAGCATATCGATCCCAACACTCGGTCTTTCGTTCTAATTGTCAACGTCAAAAAAGTGTCAAGGAGTCAGTCTGTTGACGATCGCCGAGCGTGCAATAGTGTAAGTGATGTTTCTGTTATTTTTTTGTAAATATACTGTTTAGAATCTATTTAATGTTTGATTTTTGCCCTTTTCCCCTCTGAGTCTTTCACAACCGATATTAATATTTCTAAAGTGTATTTTAATACAATTCGAGTTGCCACATCTTACGCGAACCGAAAGCTTTTACTTCAATTAATCCAAAGTGATACAACTGAAATCCTATCACTAAACATTAAAAAATTTAAACAATACATTCTAGTGAAAAGTGTTACATTTGTACATGAACCATACAAACACAAATTTATTTTCATAAAAATATGTGACTAATGATACAACTGCTAATCAAACGATTTACACATAATTTATGTAGCCAATTTTGATGTGATTACAAAGTTAATATTAATTCTATTAGTAAGAACATAAGGGAAATAGGACATATAATTACGTGAATAATGATACTAATATAGTAGAATCAAAACTGCATTGCATTTTAGAACTAAATTAACAAAAAAATACGTAGTACACAGTGATACAAGTTCGCGCAGCTATTACGCACCCCTCTCAGTCCCTACTTCCCCGCGGGACGAAGGGAAAGAGCGCAGGCGACGCGGGATTTTTAGTCTCGGGCGTGCGTCAGTACCTACGGATGCGTCGTGCGTTACAGCACACAACTGCGATGCGTAAGGTAAGACTTGTATCATTTTACACGAATTTTGTAACAATTTTGTTATTTAAATGTTTACAAAGAATATGTATTTTATAGTGATTTAAGAATTCAATAATATTGTCGTATTACACAGTATTTTATAAATACCTATTTTGAAACAATATTAATTAATTTATAAAAAGAATATCTAATTTTCGAACTTACTAATCGTAAAACATACTATTAATTATGATAATAATAATAATATACGTAGACTAACAATTTATTTTAATTCTCATTTATTAAATGCTTACTGAGTATTCAGTAGGTATAATAGGGATAGGCACACGTTGTTGTTAATCAATTGTCAACAATACTTTTAATCAAAACATAGGTATCTTTGCTCTTTCCTGGTGTAGTTTCATTGCACGTATGCTTGTACGTCTTATAAACATTTTGTAATGAATTCATTAATTATTTACATGTATACTATATTTGCGAGATTTTATAAAAAAACCCTTTAGTAGTTTCGGTGTATTTCAAAAACAAAAATCAGCTAGTGGGCCTAACCCTTTTCCTGGCTACATTTTTTCAATTTGTTCTTCAAGCCATATCAAATAAATGCCCGGAAACCGGTTAAGTAACCGGTTTCCGGGTCCTGGTTCTGTCTGCTCTTCTTTCTTTTAAGGTGGAAAATCGAGGCAAGCATCAGCGTTAGTGCGAAATGATAATGTATGGATGGCGGCACTGGGCCGTGACGCCACGGCAGCCGCTGAGTGCCACCGTCCATACATTTTCATGTCACACTGACGCTGACGCTCTGCTAAAAATTCTATCTTGAATGACTTTAATGTGACGCTTCGATATTAATTTGAACTGTTCTTTTTACAGTCTATAATGAAAAAACGAATAGATAAGATTATGGAAGGCGTTCAGCAACAGAGGGATGAAGAAAATATGGTACATGAAGAAATAATAAATGAAAAAAAATCTAATCAGCCCGCAGAGATAATAGACATAGAATTGCAATCGTACAATTTATACAGCGATCCATGTCTTCGATATCCAATCGATAGGTGTAACAGTTGTCCAAAATGGAGAGTCAGGTAATTCAGAGTAGCAAGATCCGTCGAATAGTCCGTTACAATATGCAAAGTCGTGGGTTTAAACAATAAAACAAGGAAAATACGTGCGCACTCAGAATGAAGGAAACCAAAGAGTATAATAAGTATAGGGGTTAAGTAAACAAACAAGTACATCTGTCAGTCATTGTCAATCAAACACATGCCGACAACAAGGGTTGTCAGAAATAAAATACACTATAATCGATTAAATCAATTTCACGAAACCTTAATTAATTGATATTCATATACATATTGCTATGCGCAATCAAGCGAGCAAGCGCTCTTGACAATAACAAACACAACAAAAAAAAGATCAGCCAAATAATTTCAGATTTTAGCGATTTATTAATATTCGATTACTAGGGCTTATTTAATCGATTATTTAGTCTTATTAACTTAATTTAAGTTTTCTCGCTTCCTGGGTAGAATCCTGGTACCATATTTTGTAATTTTCTTTAGAAAAATGTACCGGTTTTTTTGAAACATATTTCACGTAGTTAACTGCTGGGCCCAGAAGTCCCCCTCTCCTTTAGTAAAGATAAATTTCCGGTTTTTGAATATAAAGAAAGTTACGTAGGTGATGATTATTATGTGATGTCTTACGACAAAAGGAATAAAAACTACAGTTTAGTTAGTATTAATGCTGTTCCAAAATGTTACAATGGACCGATTCCTATAAGTGTTTTGAAGAAAAGGGATTTAATATCACTGTTAGATTACATTGATCCAAGTGTTCACGATTTTTATCATAATTTGATAACAAACTCAAATTTGCGTGACGTAGATCCTGATATAGTTTCGGATAATGAATAGTTGCAGTGCTACAACATATCTGTTGTTCGATTTTTGGGGACTGATTTAATACAATTTAAGACTGTTCAAGATTAATGATAAAAAGGATGAAAAGTTATTTTGTTATAAGTAAATTATATTGTTATCTGTTGTTTGATTTTTGGAGACTGATTTCATACGATTTAAGACTAATTCGATCTCTGTTCAAGATTAACGATAAGTAGGTTTAAAAGTTGTGTTTTTTTTAAAAGGATGTTATATTGTATTTTATAGGGAATTGTTGAAGTGCTATGTGTACAATACGTATGTTATTTGATTTTTTGAGACTGATTAAATAATCTATAAGACTGTTTAAGATTAATAATAAAGAGGTTTAAAAATTATGTTTTTTTATAAGGATGTTAATTATATTGTTTTATATAGCGAACTACAAAAAATCTGTTGTTTGATTTTTTGAGCTTGTTTTATTATGTTTAAAGACTAAGGATACCTACTCGAATGATCAGATTAACGATAAATACCTACTTAGGTCTAAAAGTTATGTTTCAAGTTTGATTTTTAAAAATATTTTATTGTTTTGCTACTAATTGTAATTCATAAAAAGTGTATATTCAAGAATTCTTTATTAAAGAAACGCTTTTTTTAATTAAGTTATTATTTTATTATGATATTAACATATTTTTACCCTTTCTATGACAAAAACATTTGAAAATACTTATTACTTGTATCAATAAACACGTCGATGTAAACAAAATGTGTCACAATAAATTCTAGCTTGTAACATTAATCACTTACTAGTTTGAAAAATACATTGGTGTTTAGGGGTACAATTGAATATTTACGTAGGAATTTTAAATAAAACAATGAAATAAGTTTGCTGATAATCAAAATGATCATATTAGTTTTACGACTTTTTCTCACAACAACTATTTGCAGGCAAAACATGCCAAATCACAAGCCCTATAACATTTCACACAAAACGGTAACTAAATGTGTAAAATAATTCATTTCATTATAGATTTATATACACAAAAATAAGCAAAGTAAACTATAGTGTACGGTGATATAACTGGCTATTTTTACTAATTACTTAAATTCCGTGCAAAATAATATTTTCAAACCAAGCTCTATATAATCTTTAAAATAGTATCTACACGTACTACATATCGTTTTTTATTTTAGAACGTTAGAAAAATAACGAGATTTTTTTAAATCTTTAACCTTAAATTACTCAAAACTATGATTTTTCACTTATATCACTTTTCACTGAAGGTACAGAACTTTGCTCAGAATCCACCTATACCGAACAAATCCTCCATACATTCGAAATATTTTGGAAACCAAACAACCGATTTCGGAGCAGTTTTCAGTTTTTACCATCTCCTCTAAGCTCCCAATAACCATTTCGGTACTTTTCACAGTCGAGGGCTCAACCCCGAACTATTTCCACCCTAAAGTACTTTGGACCAAAATATTTCATTCGAAAATTTTTTACTTTTTTCATATTTGACGTAGGGCGACAAAATTTTTAATACAGCTTCAGCAACTTATAATCTACGATTTGGATAGGTTTTTGACTCAATAACTCCAGACGTTTCGCGAAAAATCCTCGCAATTGACAAAAATTTGGTGAAAAAAAACTCGTTTTTTCATTCAAACTTTAAATTATCAGGAAACCGATCCGGGATTTCACTCTGTGGACGGCCCGCGCCGAGACGCTTCTCCCGACGTATCGCACGCCCGATCGGATAACAAAAATTGTCAAAATTAAAGTTTTCAGTTTTTCCATACATTAACTTTGCTCAGAATCCACCTATACCGAACAAATCCGGGGTCGTGCGGTCCATGGCCCTCTACGGCGCCCCTGTTTGGGCGCCGAACTTGTTGCGGCGTCCTGCTCGGACGCTGCTCATGTCACAGAGGGTCATGGCGATCCGAATGATCGCGGATACCGCACGATCTCTGGGGAGTCGGCGAACCTCCTTGCCGGATTACCGCCGTGGGATCTGGAGGCGAAGGTGCTCGCGCGCGTGTATAACATGCGCGCGGAGGCACGTCGCCGGGGCGAAACTCCGCTGCCGCGCCAGATAAGTGCGTGGCGGGGATGAGCTCCGGCGCCGATCTCAATGGCGGAATGGCAGCAACGACTGTCGCAACGAGGGCTGGGCTCGCTGCCATTGCAGCGGTAAGTCCCTCTTTGAGGAGTGGCTTGAGAGACGCTACGGCGTCCTCACCTACCGCCTGACGCAGGTCCTCACCGGACATGGAAGTTTCGGGAGGTACCTGTGCTGATGGGGCGGGAGGGGAAACGCCCGGGTGTCATCACTGCGAGGACCGCCCTGAGGACACGGTGGTGGAACACACAGTGGGGAATGCCCTGCGTGGGCTGAGCACCGCCGTGCCCTCAGGGAAGTGATCGGCGATGGCGACCTCTCGCGTCGGGCCTAGTGCAGGCCATGATGCGGAGCGAGGGGGACTGGGATGCCGTCTCCTCCTTTGCGAAGCAGTCATGCTAGCTAAGGAGGAGGCGGGACGCGTGAGGCAGCGAAGCGCTGCCTCCTCGCAACCCAGCCATCGCGAAGGACACACCGGGCGTCGGGGATCGCGGGACGATCTCCGGCCACCGTAAGCGCGGGCCTGCGGACGGCGAGCATGGGTGGCTCCCCGTCCGACCAGAAACAGACCCGAGCGTACGGCGCGTCGCGTTCCGCGCGCGCCTCAAAGAGCCATCAGACCACCACAGAAGGGGCCCAATAGGGCCGATGCCGATTCGGAGTCGCGGAGAACCTAACGGGTAACCGGGGCTCCGGCTCGACGTGCAGGAGAAGGAACGGGGTGGTTTTTAGTCAGTAAGAGTCTGACACTCCCTTTCGCCTCACCCAGGCGGGAGCAGTCATTCGATGATTTTCCCCCCTTAAAAAAAAAAAAAAAAAAAAAAAAAATACCGAACAAATCCTCCATACATTCGAAATATTTTGGAAACCAAACAACCGATTTCGGAGCAGTTTTCAGTTTTTACCATCTCCTCTAAGCTCCCAATAACCATTTCGGTACTTTTCACAGTCGAGGGCTCAACCCCCGAACTAATTTCCACCCCTAAAGTTACTTTGGACCAAAATATTTCATTCGAAAATTTTTTACTTTTTTCATATTTGACGTAGGGCGACAAAATTTTTAATACAGCTTCAGCAACTTATAATCTACGATTTGGATAGGTTTTTGACTCAATAACTCCAGACGTTTCGCGAAAAATCCTCGCAATTGACAAAAATTTGGTGAAAAAACTCGTTTTTCATTCAAAACTTTAAATTATTTCAGGAAACCGATCCGGGATTTTCACTCTGTTGGACGGCCCGCGCTGAGACGCTTCTCCCGACGTATCGCACGCCCCGATCGGATAACAAAAATTTTCAAATTTTGCCCGCCCACCCGCTCTTAGTATATATAGGGAAAGGAAGAAGCAAATACTTTTTTGTAGCAAAAAATTTTTATTTGCGTAATTGACGGACCACACCTGTCCTATTAAATTTTTCTGGATTTCCGCTTCGTCCGATTTATACTCTGGACGCAGGACATTAGCGAAAACCAAAAAATTATACTTTTATACTTTTAGCTTTAATTTGACTGTGTGATATTACCAATTAGACACTTAAGTTATATAATTATTATTTGACCCCCCCTATACAGGGAATTATTGTTTTATATTTTACTTCCCCCTTATTATTGACAGTCCCCCCTTTACAGGGCAAAAACCATTTATCCTTTACACCTGTATCCCCTCTTTACAGGGATACAGTAACATAGTCGGGTGCTCCTCTTACTCTTACTTTTCTCCCCACACCGCCATCATGTACGACACCACTCCCGAGTCGCCGGCTCCCCCTAATGCGATCCGGTGTTTGTTTCCCGACACCGGAAAAACACCAACAAATGAACAGCGCGGCACGGTCCTGCCGAAGTGTGGCCTGGCCCCCGCCAAGCCGCGAGAGCATAGGTTATCTGGGCTCGCACCCTCTCCGAATTCTCCTCAGCCTACTCGAACATTCGAGAACCGGACGGTGGAGGCGCGATATTGGCTGAAACAGGCTAAGTGTCAACTGGGTCTCGCAAGAAACCTCAAAACGGAAATCAAGACCCAGGCGACACTGGCCATTGAGCGCCTCTACCAACTGGTAAAGGAGTCCGAGGATCAGAGGCTCCCTGAGCGTGGACAGGTCGCGAGCTTGGAGGCTCCCAAATTAGCCGACAGAGAGGAGGAACTCCTCGAAAAAATGACTAGGCACGGTGAACTACTGAGGGTAGCCACCGCACAAATGGGGGAGCTGAAAGAAATGCTGGTTGACCAGCGGAGTATTGTCACGGCGCCTGTCATCGAGGGGCACTGCAGCCAGAGCACTGAGCTTTTTGCAGAGATGCAAGAGCTCAAGTCTGCGACCCGGGAGATCGGGAGACAGGTCTCCGAGATGAGGGCAGATGTGCCCTCCTATGCGGAGGTCCTGTCGAAGCCGAAGAGTGCAGGGCGAGTCGCAAGACCGAATCACTCAGTTGTCGTGTCCTCCGGTGACAACATGGAAACCGGCGCTGACGTTGTGGGTAGAGTCCGGCAGGCGTTGAACGCGAAGGTGAGCGGTCTACAGGTGCAAAAAGTCCGAAAAGTCAAGGACCGGAGGGTGGTGCTGAGCTGCGCCAGCAAGGAGGAGTTAGAGAGAATGACGACGCAGCTCAGGACCGACGGGCAGTTGCGGGTGGAAAACGCACGTCAGCGAAATCCACTCGTAATTGTCCGGGACCTTCTGGCCTAAAACAGCGACGAGGACATAAAGGCCGCCCTTAAGACGCAGAACGCGCGCCTGTTGGAGGGCCTGTCGGCCGAAGAATTTGACATAGTCGTCAAGTACCGGAGGAGAGCGCGGAACCCACTAGAGAACCACGTCATCCTCCAGGTGTCACCAAGGATGTGGGAACGGCTGACGACGGCCGGCAGGCTATTTATTGACTTACAGCACGTCAAGGTGCTGGACCAGTCTCCGCTGGTTCAATGCAGCAGATGCATGTCCTATGGGCATGGTCGAAAGACCTGCACAGAATCGGTCGACCTGTGCAACCACTGTGGAGGGGCACATTTGAAGGCCAACTGTCCCGCCCATGCAGAGGGAAAAACAGCGACGTGCAGAAACTGTCACGTCGCGAAATGTACAAAGGTGGACCATAACGTTTTTAGTAACGAGTGCCCGATCCGCCTAAAGTGGGATGCATTGGCACGCGCCTCGGTAGCGTATTGCTAAGGTGGTCCCTGCTGCCACTACTGGGTACAAGGTGCTGCAGGCAAACCTACAGCGTAGTAAGCTGGCCACGAATGAGCTCCTGATAGAGGCTGAAAAACGCGGCTGCGCCGTGGCTCTGCTCCAGGAGCCCTACATAGGACGAGAAGGGAGAATGCGGGGCTACCAGGGCGTAAGGGTCTTCCAGAGCGCTGACAGAGGAGAAAGGAAAATAAAAGCGGCAATTGCCGTCTTCGACGCAGACATAGAGGTCACGCAGTACCCGCAACTCACCACACACAACATCGTGGTGGTGGGAATCCGAACCCACGCCTGGAGGATCACGCTGGTTTCCCTTTATTTCGAACCAGAAACTCCCCTAGGGCCATACCTGGAGCACCTCCGCGGCGTAGAAAGCAAGCTGGGGCCCATGGGGCTCATCGTGGCGGGCGACGTAAACGCCTGGAATATCTGGTGGGGAAGCAGCAGGAACGATGACAGAGGAGAGGAGGTGCTTGGAGCTCTCGATCAGCTGGGACTGCAGATACTCAACAGAGGAGAAACTCCGACCTTCGACGTGGTGAGGGGACACCGACGCTATACTAGTTGCGTCGATGTCACCGCCTGCACGGCGGACATGCTGGTGTTGGTGGACGGCTGGAGAGTATTGGAGGACCTGACGGGATCGGATCACAACGGCATTGAGTTTAAATTAAAACTAGAAAAACAGAAAGGACAAATTATAAACAGGACAACTAGAACTTACAATACCAAGAAAGCTAATTGGAGACAGTTTCATGCGAAACTGTCTCAATTGCTGCCAAACAAACTAAAAATAGAGGAAATAGAAACCATAAATGACAAAAACATATTAGAACAAGCCATAAGCACATACACACGAATATTAGTAGAAGCAGCAAACAGTAGCATCCCGAAAAAGAAATCAAAACAAAATCTCACAATGCCGTGGTGGTCCGATGAACTCGCCGGGCTGAAGAAGGACGTCGCCACCAAAAAGAGGAGAATCCGCTGTGCAGCACCCGTCCGTAGAGCCGTGGTCGTCGAGGAGTACCTGAAACAGAAGAAAAGGTATGAGCAGGAAGCAGCAAAAGCACAGGTCGAGAGCTGGAAGCACTTCTGTGAGAAGCAAACCACCGAAGGTCTGTGGCAGGGAATATACAGGGTCATAGGCAGGACATCAAAAAGAGAGGAGGATCTCCCCCTGGAAAAGGAAGGGAGGGTGTTGGACGCGATGGGATCGGCCGAACTGTTGGCCGAGACTTTCTACCCACCGGATGATACGGCAGAAGACAGCGAGGAGCAGGGGCTCAATCGCTGGAGGGCGGAAGGAATCAATGATGGGGACCCGGAGCAATCTAGTGACCCACCCTTTCGCCCCGACGAACTAAAAAGGGCGCTCGCATCGTTCGACCCCAAGAAGGCCCCCGGTCCGGACGGCTTGACGGCGGACATCTGTGCGCAGGCCGTCAGTAATGACCCCGCCTTGTTCCTGGGACTGCTAAACAGGTGTCTCGCTTGCCACTACTTTCCTCGCTCATGGAAGGAGGCTACCGTGGTAATCCTTCGAAAACCCGGAAAGGATTCCTACACCGCCCCAAAATCATACAGGCCGATTGGGCTATTGCCTGTACTAGGGAAGGTGTACGAGAAGATGCTGGTGGCCCGACTCAAGTTCTACATACTACCCAGGATGAGTACTCGCCAGTACGGCTTCATGCCACAGAGGAGCACCGAGGACTCCCTCTACGACTTGATTCAGCACATCCGAACGAAGCTGGATGACAAGAAGCTGATCGTGATCGTGTCTCTGGACATAGAGGGAGCCTTCGATAGCGCATGGTGGCCAGCCATAAAACTAAGACTGGCTGAGGAAAAGTGTCCGATAAACTTGAGGAGGGTCATGGACAGCTATCTGAGCGAGAGGAGTGTGGCGGTGAGGTACTTGGGTGTGGAACACCGGCGGAGAACTGAGAAAGGCTGCGTGCAGGGGTCCATAGGCGGGCCCATACTATGGAATCTGCTTCTGGATCCTCTGCTTAAAACGATGGAGCGAGAGGAGTATAGGTGCCAGGCGTTCGCGGATGATGTCGTGATGGTGTTCGATGGGGACACAGCTGCCAAAATTGAGCGGCAGGCCAATGCCGCCCTCGAATATGTCCGGGCGTGGGGTGTCAGAAATAAACTCAGATTTGCGCCACATAAAACCACGGCTATGACCGTGACGCGCAAACTGAAGTACGACACACCACGCCTGAGGATGGGCGGCACCGACGTAACAATGTCGAGCGACATAAAGCTGCTTGGTCTCACGATCGACAGCAAACTGACGTTTAACATTCACGTTAAAAACGTATGCGCCAAAGCTGTCGGCGTGTACAAGCAGCTGGCCAGAGCGGCTAGGGTCAGCTGGGGTCTACATCCGGACATCATCAGGAGCATATACACTGCTGCGGTGGAGCCTATACTCCTCTATGCGGCGGCAGCATGGGCACCCGCGGCCGACAAGCTGGGAGTCCGGAGGCAGCTAAACGCGGTCCAGCGGAGCTTTGCACAGAAGCTCTGTCGAGCGTACCGTACGGTCTCCCTGAACTCCGCTCTGGTGCTGGCTGGTATACTACCCCTCGATATTCGAATCCGGGAAGTCTCGACCCTATATAAGGCCAAGAGGGGAGTGCACCAGTCGATACTTGGGGATCGGGAGGTTGAGCGGATGGCACCGGCAATGGAGAGCCCTCATCCCAGTGAACAGCATGAGATGGAGTTGCGACACCTGGTAGACGAGGAACAATATCGAAGCCACAGCAACTATGCTGTGCGCATATTCACCGACGGTAGCAAAATTGAAGGGAAAGTCGGAGCGGCGTACTCAGTATGGACCCAGGATAAAGAGACCAAATCCCGGAAATTAGCGCTATCGTCACACTGCACCGTCTACCAGGCTGAACTACTGGCCATAAAAGAGGCAATGGGGGAAATCCTTAAAGGGAGGAACAACTCGCATGCCGTCTACAGCGACTCTATGGCGGCGCTCCAGACTATTGCGAACCACAGTGCTCATCATCCCTTGGCTGTAGCAACGAGAGACGCTCTGCGCCTCTGCGCGAGCCGGGGCAAGAGCGTCTCTCTATTCTGGATAAAAGCCCATGCGGGACTGGAGGGCAACGGAAGAGCGGACGTGCTGGCGAAGGGGGCTGCCCTGGGGTCAAAAAGGAAACCAGACTATGATCGGTGCCCGGTCTCATTCGCCAAAAAGATGATACGTCTGGAGTCTCTTGGCGAATGGGATCATAGGTACAGGACTGGCACCACGGCGTCAACGACAAGGTTGTTCTTCCCCAATGCCGTAGAAGCTTACGCAACAGTGAAGAAGTTGAAAATGACCAAAGAGCTAGCACAGGCGTTGACGGGGCACGGTGGGTTCTCGGAATACCTAGCACGCTTCAAGTGTAAAGAGAGCCCATCGTGCGTCTGCGATGACCGGGTCACAGAGTCCCTCCCTCATCTACTGGTGGAGTGTCCACAACACGAGCGAGCGCGGATATCCCTGGAGACGAAAATTGACCAAAGGGTGCTACAGGCCACACTACCGAGTCTAATCAGAGACAAGAAATATAGGGCGGACTTCATCGACTTCATAGTGATGGTAGTGAAGTCCGCAAACGCCAGAAACGCTGCCAATAATACCAGTGACGAGGCCCTTCGTCGGGCACCGCAGAGTGCTCGTAGTTCAGACCATCCTAGAACGGAAGACCGCTGAGCCTGCATAAACGACCCATGTCATGCTACGCATGGCAGGGCGCTTAAAGCAAAAACGGACGTATAAAAGACGGAGAACACGAGCACAAAATGGCAATACCCCGACGAAGAGATGAAGAACGGGGCGCTTAGTATATATATTGGTATCATAATATATGACAGTAGCGTCGACATAATTATATATTTAATTATTATATGTATATAAACTATATTACATTATATATTTATATAACATCAAATTGAAAATTGGCACAAATAAATCTGAATCCAAAATGTAAAATTAAGTCTCTGATCATGTCAGAGGAGCAACTCGGCACAGCAGGAGGGGTTTTAGCCGGTAAGAGTCCGGCAGTACTCACACCTCCCTATTCGTGGGGAGGTGTGAGTCTCCATGAGGATTTCCCCTCCTGCTGTATAATAAAAAAAAAAAAAAAACCTAACCTAACCTAACCTTTTTTGTTTTTTTTTTTTTTTTTTTTTTTCGCCCGGGGAAAATGCCGTGCATACCCGGCCTCGCGGGGCCGTGGCCGGGTTATGTGGGGCTCGAACCCACTAAAAACCCCGGGGTGTGCCACTCACGCATGAGGGCGGGCCACAAGAACTGTACTTTCGCACTTCGTTCGCGACCCGCCCTGCGCCAGCCCGGCATGACGAAGCGCCGGGCTCCTTCTCCTGCGGGCGGCGCCCGCGCACACCGCGGATGCCGCCCCCTCTCGGGGCGCTGCGACGTGGGCGACCGGTTGCTCCGACCGGCCGCCCCCTGCCCCACTAGCTACTAGGGAGGAGGAAGGAGGCGGGCATACCCGCGCCTCCTCCGTCCCGTTCGCCGTCTTCGCGTCGGATGCGAGAGGGGATCGTCCTCCCTCTCGCGCTCCGACGCCTCCTTCTGCGACATGACTGCGTCGCAGAAGGAGACCATCGCCTCCCACGACCTCTGGCCGCCGACCATAGCACTGACTACGGCAGGCAGCGAGAGGTCGGCACCGACAACAGCCACCAGGCTCGCCCTCTCCGATGCCCACTGGGGGCACTCTGCCAGAGTGTGCTGCGCCGTATCTTCGACGCAGCCACACTCGTGGCAGACCGCCGTCGGCTCCCTCCCGGCAATACGGCACAGGTCTTGACCGAAACACCCATGTCCGGTCAGCACCTGCACCAGCCGGAAGGTGAGCACCCCCCGTTTACGGTCCACCCATTTCCGAAGATGCGGGCGGACCGCCTCCACGAGCCTGACGCCCGCCGTGGGCGCCTGGAGGCGCCACTCCCACCGCACGAGGAGGGCCCGTCGCGCCTCACGCCGCCACCGCTCGACCACCTCGAACGGGGCGGCCCGACCGCAGGCCCTGGTCTCCGCCTTCCTCGCGTAGACGACCGCGAGGACCTCCGCCTCGAGGTCCCACGGTGGAGACCCGGCCAAGAGGCAGGCCGCCTCGTGCCCCACCGTACGGTACCCCCGTATGACCCGCTGCGCCATGACCCTCTGCGGGCGGCGCAGCTGGGCCCTGTTCTGGGCCGACAGTGCGTCGACCCAGATGGGGGCACCGTAGAGAGCCATGGAGCGCACCACCCCCATATAGAGGCGGCGGCACCCCACATTCGGCCCTCCCACGTTCGGCAGGAGACTTCCGAGAGCGGCTGCCGTCCCGATGAGTTTCGGGGCGAGCAGTCGAAGACTCCCGGAAGTCCCACCGTCTGTCGAGGACGAGTCCAAGATATTTCATCCTGGACCCGACCTCGATCGCGGCTCCGTCCACCATAATGGTGGCCCCCGCTGGAGGCTTTTTTCGAGGCCCGTAAAAGCACAGGGCCTCGGTCTTCTCCAGCGCCACCTTCAGGCCCAACCGCCGGACCCGTGCCACCACCATTAGGGATCCGGCGGAGGCGAGCCGCGCCGCCTCCCGGGATTCCGCCCCCTTCGCTAGGATAAGCGTATCGTCCGCATAGCAGACGACACGCACACCCGGGGGCAGACTCCCCCTCAGCGCCCAGTCGTAGCCGATGTTCCACAGGAGCGGTCCTAAGACCGAACCCTGTGGAACACCGCACTGAGCCTCCCTCCGCCGGACAACACCGTCCCCGCCCCGATACAGGACGCATCTGCCCCGCAGGTACGTCCCGATAACCTGGCGTATATAGAGAGGCACTCGGTGGTATCGCAGCGCCGCCTCTATACACGTGAAGGGCAGAGTGTTAAACGCATTGGCGATGTCAAGAGACACCGCCAACGCCACTCCGCCCTCGGCCACGCTCTCCTGCGCGAGGTGGGAACCTAACCTAACCTAACCTAACCTAACGTAGCCAGCCCTTCGATCACCTGAATTGTCAACCAACCTCCTTACGATATCTTTGTAAAGAAGATGTGCACTTGGGCCCACAAAGTAAAAGAAAGTAAGTACTTGTCTTAGAAAGTACATAATATAAGTCGCAAAAAGTCACATTGGTACTTGCTGTTGGTAGGTTTCGAACCTGCTACCTTTTGCACGAGCTCATGCTCGACGAATAATTTTCATAATATAAAAAGAACCTTTGAGTAATAATTTGCCTAATTCGGAAATTCAACCCAGAACGTCTTGCTCGTTAGTTGCACTTGTAAACAAGAAACACTACCAATGACTTAACTAATACCTAATTATGTTCAACAAATAAATACTTAAATTGATATTAAAAAAGCATATTATGTAATAGTATAAGGACATATCGGTGTGTGCGTGTACCGGTCACACGCATGGTGTAACGTGACGTAGCAACAGTATGTGTAACGTGCGCCACACTTCATTTGTGTGCCGACGTCTAACGACTTACGTTTTATTGCTTTGTTTTATGGATGCCTTTTTATGTCCACAATCGCACGTAACGACCTTTTTTATGGAAAATACGAACGCGCGTAAAATTATTACGAGTCGGTGTCTCTAACCTCTCCATTTAGCTCGATTCGGCTCTCTAGCGCCACGCAACCACCGCGTCACTGACGTACAAGATTTAAGTGTAATGATATAGTCGCCTAGTGGCATATAGTCGCCGGCATCGCGCGCTGGGCCCTCCTAGATTTGGCATAAGCCACGAGAGAGCATTTGCAGTCTTTAGCAGGCGCTTGGACAGATCGGCGAAGTGTGGGCCGAAGCGCCACCTGCTGTCCAGGATGAGGCCCAGATATTTCATCTGCCTCACCACTGCGACCCTCTCGCCATCCACAAAGATGTGGGCGTCAGGAGGAAGGCGCTGCCTGGGGCCGTGGAAAAACACGGCCTCGGTCTTGTGCAGCGCCACTGTCAGCCCCAAACGGCGGATCCTGTCGGCAACCAAGGAGCCACCCGCCGACGCTAGGCTGGCCGCCGTCGTGAAGGTCCCGCGGGCAGTGAGGAGAGTGTCGTCCGCATAGCAAATAACGCTCGTCCCTCGGAGGAGCGTTCCCCGCAGGAGCCAGTCGAAACCGACGTTCCATAGAAGGGGTCCTAACACCGACCCCTGCGGGACGCCGGTCTCCACGGCGTAGCGCCTCACCTCCCCGTCTCGATCTACAAGGAGGACGGACCTATCCTCCAAGTAGTTGGCCAGGAGGCCCCGAAGATATTGAGGCACTCCGTGGAATCGGAGCGCCTCTAGGATGGTGGAATGGGGGACAGAGTTAAATGCGTTAGCAATGTCGAACGACACTGCCAACAATCCTTCCCTTTCTTCTACGGCCTATCGGACGGACGATATCGAGAGGATCAAATTTTTCATTGTGTCCGCTTTGTCCGGTACTTGGTTTGGACGGAGTTCCTAATCTAAGTCTGCTTTTTACTTATTTACTAAATCTGATTATAATTATTTTATTTGACCAATTATTATTTACCGTTATCACGAATTTATTTATTTGACAATTTATTTATAATTTGACTATATTATAATCTTGATCCCCTCTTCACAGGGCCAATTATTTGTTGCAATTTTATCATAGACAGTCCCCTCTTTACAGGGAAAATATTATTTCTGACATCTGTATCCCCTCTTTACAGGGATACAGCATATAGAGCCAGGTGTTCCCTTTATCCTGCTTGCCTTCCCCTGCTAATATGTGCGACACCACTCCCGAGTCGCCGGCTCCTCCCAATGCGATACGGTGTCTGTTTCCCGACACCGTAAAGACGCCAGCAAGCAAACAGCGCGGTCCGGTCCCGCCGAGTTGCGTCCAGCGCAACCTGGCTCCCGCCAAACCGCGAGAGCGTAGGTCCTCGGGGCTCGCACCCTCACCCAATTCCCCTCAGCCAACTCGAACATTCGAGAACCGGACAGTGGAGGCGCGATACTGGCTGAAACAGGCCAAGTGTCAACTGGGTCTCGCAAGAAACCTAAAAACGGAGATCAAGAGCCAGGATCAAGAGAGGAGAGCTGAGGGAGGCTTTGATTGACCGGCGAGGTGTGGATACGGCATCTGTCGCCGAGGGCCGCAGCGGTCAGGGCGTAGAGCTTCTTGCAAAGATGCAAGATCTCAAGTCCGCGACCCGGGAGATCGGAAGACAGGTCTCCGAAATGAGGGCAGAAGTGTCCTCCTACGCGGAGGTCCTGTCAAAACCGAAAAGTGCAGGGTGGGTCGCGAGACCAAAGCACTCAGTCGTTGTGTCCTCCGGCGACACCATGGAGACCAGCGCCGATGTTGTGGGTCGGGTCCGGTAGGCGCTGAATGCGAAGGTGAGCGGCCTTCAGCTTGATAAAGTCCGAAAAGTCAAGGACGGGTTGAATTTCCGAATTAGGCAAATTATTACTCAAAGGTTCTTTTTATATTATGAAAATTATTCGTCGAGCATGAGCTCGTGCAAAAGGTAGCAGGTTCGAAACCTACCAACAGCAAGTACCAATGTGACTTTTTGCGACTTATATTATGTACTTTCTAAGACAAGTACTTACTTTCTTTTACTTTGTGGGCCCAAGTGCACATCTTCTTTACAAAGATATCGTAAGGAGGTTGGTTGACAATTCAGGTGATCGAAGGGCTGGCTACTACCTTGGGCAAAGGTTAAGCATTGTCATTCAACGTGGCGATGCTGCCAGTCTTTTGGGCACCTCACGATAGCGATGAGGAATTTTTTTTGATGCTTTAAGATACCACTTTTATTAATATTACTTTTTTTAAAGTGTAAATATATTAGTTTTTAGTCTATCTTTATATACCTATAATTCTTCTGTGAGTGTGTATGTCACTGAACTTCTCTCAAACGACTGGACCGATTTTGATGAATTTTTTGTGTGTGTTCAAGGGGATCTGGGAATGGGTTAGATTCACAAATCAGCCCGGCAGATGGCGCTGCAGTCGATGTTTAGGTTATTTATCCTAAACAGCTGAACTAATTTGAATGAATTTTTGTTTATACATTCAAGTGGATATGCAGGACAACGTCTGTTGGGTCCGCTAGTATATATATTCTTATAAACACTAAAAAATAAGATTTAAAAAAAAAACACACGGAACCATAACCTAGTAGACTGATGTCTTATTTATTAATAAATAGAAAGGTACATGAGCAGTACAATTGATATGAGTATTACCAACCCAATACAACAATATATTTTTATTTAAATATCATAATTTATATAACTACATAAATATTTACAACTTAAAATTAACTACAACTAAACTATTAAATAAAAAGAAAGTAAAAGAAAACAACAAAAATTATACCCTTAATTTAGGCATCAAAGTATTCGTCCGCATCACTATCACAGGGGAAAGTTCCCAGAAGACTGGCAGCATTGCCACGTTGAATGGCAATGCTTATTATTTATACAACAATATTATATGTAGCTGATATAGCAACAAGTACACAATAACAATTAGGCACAATATTTAAGTAATAAACAATATCACCGATATTCGTCCGACTCCATCCAACTGCAACGACCGACTGAACTTAATGCTACAATTGTCACCCTTTTTGTATTATTCCGCTCGGTCCAGGCTTCGGGGAGAGGGATTCTTGTAAGAATATTATATTAAAATGAAACCTGTTTCCCTTTGTCACGCCATAACTTGAGAACGGCTAGACCGATTTGGTTGATCTTTTTTTTGTTGTGTTTGTTATCGTCAGGAGAAGGTTTTTACGACAGAAAAAGTCCTGAAAATCCTACTGGAACGGGAGAAAACAGTATTGCGCGAACAAAGTCGCGGGCAGAAGCTAATTAGTTATATTTTAAGTTGTATATATTTATTGAAATTACTTATAAATACGATCAACTGATTAATATTATCCAAAGACTTATTTTGGTGAGAAAAATAAAAAAAAACTTGATATTTTGTACCTACCTATCTTTGATCCTGAAATAACTTTCAACGCTCAGGAAGAATCTATGGGTACTTTGTATATATTCTAAATGTGAACCCGAGGTCTATATCAAGATTTGGTTCTTCCCTAATTCTTATAATTACAATTGTCTACTTTGACGTTACTGTTCCGAGTCCGCCTTGAGAACATTGTAAAGTGTATCATGTTCATCAGTGGCGTAGCGTGCCTTGGCTGGGCCCCGTATAAACATTTATTTGGGGGCCCTTATAAAGAGTGAAGATGAAAAAATATATATCATAACTTTCGTGAGACACACTAAATGAATTATTATGATTTTCGGCTTGCTCACGTAATTATTTAAGGAGGAACTCGACTAGTTTCAAGCTATGCTAGAGGGTCATATTCATGAGCAGCATTTCACGACCCGCGACGCTGTGACAGTGCTCAGCAAAACAAGTCGTGTTAAATAATTATTACGTAAGTAAGCCGAAAAAAAATATTAAAAAAAAAGTTATATATAAAATAGTAACAATTTGTGTGAAAATCGGACAACTTTCCAGGCAACTCTCTCTGCCCAAATTATCGGACTATGATTACCTACTTTAGTTGTTTATAAGTTTCTTTCAACTTTTGAACGCATGCTTTGCGCAAGATAACGATTAACTAAAAATCGCGGATTACTCACACGAATATACTGAGAAAAGTTCTACAGCCATAGCAGTTCTTCCTCATCAGCAGCGTGCGCCGTCGCGGCAATGTCGCGCATCGTGTGAGTAACCCGCAATTTTTAGTCAATTTAGTATATCACACGATAGTTGTTTTTGGGACAAGTCCGCCACAACCTCCCAAAACCGCTGCAACTCCTGTAAGCCAGGATCTACAGTAGATACAACCATGAAAACAACGGAACACTGAAGTCCGGCGCGTCACAGGGACATGAGTAACTGTCTTGGTTCCCGCAACGAAGTGAATCAGAAGATATTATAAGAGGAGAAGAAGAAAAAACTATGGTTTCCACTTCCCTCGGTGAATTACTGCAGGAGATCGAATGAATTAAGCCTAAAGGCACAAATAAGAAACTGTACAACTGGGTGAAGCCCAGTCGCCAAGCACCACGGAAATTTGACTAAAAACTAAGTGGGTCCTATGTGTGAGCTGTAATACTTGCTTCCAATATTTGCCTTACCTATTATGGCAAAAGCGCCTAAACGCACGGAAATTTGTTTTAGATTGCACAAGGTCCGTATAATAAGCTACACCTGACGAAACAATTAATTTATTTAACATAGTGTTACGTTCATATTGCCAGAGATCACACTCCCAGATTATGTGATGGGCCGACTGCTCATATTGCAACTCCAATGTCGCACATTGGCACCATGGTGAATCAATAAGTTTAAATAAGAACAATTTGCTTTAAAGCCGCCGTGGCCAGTAAGAAATTGGGCAACACAGTGATCCACCTCCAACCATGTCCTCTCCAGCCGCTCATGCACGGATGGGAAGAACTGATATAGGTGGCGGCTCTTAATAGAAGATGCTCATCTACACTGCCATTCGGTTATAAGCTCGCCCCAAACGTCCGTTATCAGACGATAGTTATTATAATAAAAATATTGTTTACTTTGACTTTTATTACTGGGAAGTTTTTAAGTTTGGCTTACGCCCGTTGGGGGCCCTCTTAGTCTGTGGGCCCCGTATAATTGATACGGCTAACGGCAGATACGGCGCTAGCTACGCCCCTGATGTTTATACTTTCGATTGAAAAGAAAAGGTTATTTTAAGTTCGATATATGGTTTGAGGACTTTTGAATTTTTACTTTTAACAAAAACAGTATTGGCTAATAACCAGAATTAGGATTATTAGTTATTAATTAGGTTAGGTTTATCTCAAATGTGTGCTGCAACACGCGCATCGTGTATTTAGCACTTACTTAGTATAGGTACATAAAAATCGGGTGCAGCCGTGCAGCTGTTGCGGCGAGAGTATGGCAGAGGCCAGACAGCGCGGCCGGCGACCGGCGACCGGTGGTAGTGTTGTGGTCGTGGTGTAGTGAGTAGTGAGTCAGTGTGCGGTGCGCGCGCAGCGTGGCGGCGGCGGGCGGCGGCGGGCGGCGGGCGGCGGGCGGCGGGCGGCGCCTGCCGCTACCGGCAGTCATCGCGCGGCCCGCGTCGCAACACGCCACGAGACGGAGCGGCCGTCACACGCCGCGGCAATATCGTACGATACGTAACTTTGTAGCTACTTTACAACTTTTTGATAAGCACTACGCCGCGGGGAGAGTCGATGGACGATTGTCGGTGGATGTGAAGCGAATGCACAGTGCATAACACAGTGGCGAGGTGGCAGTGTAGTGGCCAGTGATGATGTTTATGACTACGAGAAGTGCGGCCCAGTGGCAGGCGTAGTGCGCGAGGAGCTCGCCGGACTGCACTCCTCGCATGTGAGTCGCCACATGTGTCGGCACCGGGCTCGCAAACTGTTGTCGCCGGTACTGTGTAAACTCATCCACAGCTTGCGGCTTAGTACTGATAGTGTCTCGTAAATAACATACCTACCTACTTATAATAAGTCAATAAGAATGCGTACAATGTCAGTAATAAGCCGATAAAAGTGAACCCAAGCCGTGTTGTGCTGTTTTGACTGAGTCAAGACAGCAGAACCCTTTATTTGTGTCAACCGTATGTTAGCTACTTTACTGGTTTTCATTATGACGTATGAATAAAACTTTTTATTTATCGATGTTTATGTAAAGTTATCGCTGACTGAGGAACAAGTAAAAAATACCTAGGTACGCATTGCAATCATAAAGCTACCACCTTATATACTTACGGATGGTGAGTTCAAGTCCTGTATAATTGTTGCGATAACGTAGAGACTATTGGCTAAGCTAAGTTTCCCTTCAATCAGCACTCTGTCTGTCACAGTCACTTTGGTAGTGGAATTTGTTTTAAAATACTGTAACTAGTTCCCGACCAACGATTTTATTGGATATGAACACATGAAGGACCAGTACTTTATTAATCCATGTTTTGAAACATGCATGTATTTCAGTTCTGAAAATGGAGGGAATGCGACACTTGATATTGTATGTACACTACTTGTCCAGTAACATTTTGTAATTGATTACGGTAATAACGATGGGGGGGGGGGGGCACAGCATACCGTCGTAACCTGTCGAGCAGAAGTTGTAGAGGATGTGTAATTAGGAGTTTGTCACATAAGTAGGTTAGGTAGTTTAATGTCATTACACTGACGAGAGTGGAGCGCGTATATGGCGCATTAGCTGGCTGATCAACCGATGCACAATGACATAAACAATATTCGATCAGGTCTCAGTGAGTACAGAATACAGAGAGATACTGCGATTACAAGAACGGTTGTGTATTGTAAATACTGTCAGTATCAGCATGAGTATACAAGTACACATGGTGAAAACCCAACAGTTAGTTAATGGTCTATGAAAGGTGTTGACAAGGCAAACCAGTTTTTGCAAGTAGAGTAGTAGTTCATGGAGTCACCAAATTGGAGACCTCGGGCAGTTGGATGAGTGTAGATAGTATTTGTAAGTAATGTCAAAATCTGTATAGAGATCACCAAAAGTCCGTTCTTCAAGTTATGCAAGATGTTAGACGTCCTACACTTAGTCTCGGACTTATACTGCGGATAGTTCGATGTCAAATTATTTCAGTGCTTACTGTGGCATGAGGGTGAGTTATTGACACTGAATATATTGTGGGTGGCAGAGTGAACAATGTAGAGGTACTCAAAGTAATGACGAAAATCTTGAGGTTATCAAAACCACCAAGTATTATCAACATGTACATGTACACCTTAAAATATTACTCATTCTGTTCATTATTCGCCATCACCTTGCACAACAGCTCAGCTACCAAACGGTTATATTGACCGTACACAAAACAAAATTTACTTGCACCTCCAAGAAAGGTGCATATTATTCTTTTTGTTTCATGTAGAGGTAGTGTCGTGTTGAAGACCAAAATGTATTGAAGTAAAACTGTTGAAATTAGCGAGTTAAACTGGGGGAACATCTAGTTGTAATAAAGAGTCTCAAAAGAAAGGCTACAGTAACTATATCAGTTTACTCGTCTTGTCGTTCTCATCTGTCAGATTCTTGGAGATTCTGTCACTATGGGGGGATTCTCGTAAGAAGGCCGCGCGTTGTGTGTGGGAGAGGTTTACAAAAACAGTGATTCAGTGACTCTAGCGCCAGCTAGCTGGTTGTTGCTACAAAAGTTTAGTGAATGCACCAAACATGTGATTTATTTGACAAGGTGACGCCTTTGAAGCTTTGAAGAATCCTATACAGCGTTGAAAATCGAAAATCCAAGCGACCAAGTTTAAGAAGGAATAGTAGGAAACGTGGAGAGTATTAAATAGTTAATTAGTTTATTTGTGACGTCTCAAACCTTTTAAATCTAAAGCGCGTAAGTGATTTGAATGTGCATAGGTAGATCATCATTACATCGTATTACTTCGCTTATTGCCAGTGATTTCGTACGTACAAAACGGGTATTCACATTTTTCCCGTTCCCGTAGGATTTTATATTCCCCAAGGAACATACCTAAATGCCAAGTTTCATCTTCCTAGGTCGACTAGTTTCTGCCAGTCAGTTACTCAGTAACGGATGAGTTTTATATATAGAAATAGACTTATAGCTGCACCGAAAATCCGATTGGCGCAAGAATTAGCGTCGCAAGATGCCAGTTAAAGGTAAATCTCTGACAAATAATTGATCTCCAGGAGAGGTGACATAATTTGGTCTCCGCCCTGAATGGCCCTGATTCAAAACCTGTTACTATATATTATTATGATTGAAATGAACTAGATGTACTCGCGCCGTGTCGTCCACGGAGACACAGACACACGCTGATTCCATCCAAGACGACACTTAGTTTATACTTAGGACCTGTTTCACAATATCTGGATAGCCGTTATCTACTAGATAAATTTGAATTAAGAACGTAATTTGTATGAACTATCTGTCACATAAGTTTGTCAGGTACTTACTCGTATATAGAAGTGGCGAAACCGGCGCTTAGTCTGATTAGGTAGCTGTAAGCTCAACTGACAAATATTTTGACTAATTTTATATAAAAAATACACAACAATACTGTCTATTGTACTACGAGACTGTAGTCTACTATCCATATTAAGCAGCTGACATAAACATAAGTGACATAAAGCGATAATACCATTACGTTCTTTGGGTAGCTATCGGAATCGGAAAGTGAGCACGTCTATTCATCCACGTCAACCGTAAACGTTCATCAGATTTAGTTACCTTATTATTATCAGGTTAATAACGGACGCAATAGTCTCAACCCGTTAGCACTGAAGCTCTACCTGTGCTCGCGGGCGTTCTTCCGGTCGATCTTGAGGTGCAGCGACGTGCTGCTATGTCCTACATATACAATGCGAGACATAATTTGTCTGCAAGCTTTCTAGCACAACGTGATCGAAACAAAATTGTTAGATTGTTTAAGCCAATAACGGACGTCTAGGCGAGAGGGAGTGTCAGACTCTTACTTACTAAAAACCGCAATGGCAAAGACGGCATCCCAGTCCCCTCGCTCCGCAGCATGGCCTGAACCAGAGCCGGAAGCAAGAGGTCGCCGTCGCCGATCACATCCCTGAGGACAAGGCGGTGCTCGGCCCAGGCAGGACACACCGTCACCGTATGCTCCAACGTGTCCTTTCCTCCCGCCCAATCCGAAACAGGAACCTACCGAAACTTCCGTGTCCGGTAAGCACCTGCGTCAGGCGGGATGGTTGGGAGGATGCCGTAGCGTCTCTCAAGCCACTCCTCAAAAAAGGAAATTACCGCTGCAATGACAGCGAGCCTAATTAAAGGACGTCTGGGATGAACTTATAACTGAATGGCAGTGCAGATGGGAATACCGTTACCTTTATCAATTCTTCCCATCCGTGCATGAGCGGCTGGAGAGGACATGGTTGGAGGTGGATCACTGTGTTGCCCAATTTCTTACTGGCCACAACAACTTTAAAAGCAAATTGTTCTCATTTTAATTTATTGATTTACTATGGTGCCAATGTTCGACAACGGAATTGCAAGACGAGTAGTCCGCCCACCCCTACTCTGGCAATATGAACGTAATACTCTGTTAAATAATTTAATTGTTTCGTCGGGTGTAGCTAATAAGCTATAATAATACGGACCTTGTGGAATCTAGAACAAATTTCCGTGCGTTTAGGCGCTTTTGCCATACCTTTTATTGGAAGCATACGTATAACAGCTCACACATAGGACCCACTTAGTTTTTAGTCTTTCTGTGGTGCTTGGAGACTGGGCTTCACCCAGTTGTACAGTCTCTTTTTGTGCCTTTAGGCTTAATTCATTCTGTCTCCTGCAGTAATACACCGAGGAAAGTGTAAACTGTCGTTTTCTTTCTTCTCCTCTTATAAAATCTTCTAATTCACTTCGTTGCGGGAACCAAGACAGTCATTCATGTCCCTGTGACGCGCCGGACTTCAGTGTTCTGGTGTTTTCAGGAGTTCAACCCATCGTATGTTTGTATATTTTTGACAAAGGATATGCCCAAAATGTATGGGAAAACCCAGATTAGATTATAATAATAAGTAGTATGTGGTATGGTACAGTATACATATACATAGTACCTCTACATATTATATTCAAAATTCGATAGTTAATTGTTTTAATGCAACCATCACCAAGTATATTCATAATTTAAAACAGATGTAACAGTCAGTTTATAAGTAATTGCTGTTTTTATTTGAACAAAATCATATCGTGATATGATAATCTTGGAAAATCGTATAAGTTTTGTTTGGAATTCTCGTAAATGTACTGTTATACTGTTATATATTTTCAATATATAATGCAACTAGCTTTTACCAGCGGCTTCGCTCGCGTCACAAAAGATAAAAAGTTGCCTATGTGACTATCCATCCCTTCAACAACCTTCAGTTAAAAAATCAATCACGTTAATTAGTTTCTCCGTTCTGCCGTTTAAGTTAAGTTAAGACAGGCAAATAAACGAATTCGGTTATATCGCGATATTTTGATTTTTCCAATAAGTAGGTAATTCGTTGACTGGTTTCAAATGACATACAGCGCCATCTATACCAGTACACACAGCGCCATCTATACCAATATTTTGTTTTTCCTCGGAAATATTTTCCGAGATAAAAAGTACTCTATTATTTAATCCAGACTTCTAACTTTACGTCTGCAAAATTTTAAAGCAATCGGTTTAGTAGTTACGGCGTGAAAGCGGAACAAACAAACAAACAAACTCACTTTCCGATTTATAATATAAGTAAGGAAAATAAGGATAATTTATTTTACGTGTGAATAAAACAAGCTAGTCAGAAGTACACTGCATATCTATATATATAAAAGAAAGTCGTGTTAGTTACACTATTTATAACTCAAGAACGACTTAATCGATTAGGATAAAAATTGGCGGGGTGGTAGCTTAGAACCAGGAGACGGACATAGGATACTTTTTATCCATTTTGTTTTTACTTTTTCCGAAAATCACGAACGGGAACGGGGGGAAAATGGGATTGCGCGTACGAAGTCGCGGGCAGAAGCTAGTATTTCATAAACAAAAGAAGAACATAAATAAGTTCCGCTCTTGAAAGTGGCCAGCTTTCACTGAATATAAACTTTTAATCTTACCATACCGGTAAGGAATTAGGTACATTTTATTAGGAATCTTATCTTTGTCGCTTTCTTTAGTAAAAACACTTAAAAAAGTACAATTATTTACGTGCCCACTTAATTGTACGATCTTCTGTGGTTGTATTTGAAAGAGTTGTTAGATATTAATGTACACTAGACTGGTTCTGGGATACCACAGGGGTCGATACTGGGACCGCTGCTGTTTAAAATGTTTATAAACAATTTAAACAAATGTTTCAAGAATTCGAACTTCCTGGTGTAGTTATTGTATTCATGCGAAAATTTTATACAGTACCGGTGTGAAACCTCCTCTATACTAAATACTGTGACAAACTAGAGAGAGTGCAGAAAAAAAACTAACAAGTTGGCTGCACAATTGGTGCGGTGGTTGGGTAACTGGCTGCCGTGCAGTGTAACGGGTTCGATGCCTGCACGGGACAACTCTTTATGTTATCCACAAATTGTTGTTTTAGGTCTGGGTATTATGTGTATGTGATATTTTATGTTTGTAAATGCACCTACGACACAAGAGAAAATCCCAGTGTGGGACAACGTTGTATCTTTTAAAAAAGCTATGAATCCCGACGTTTACTCCTTGATGCCATGATTTTGCAAAGTTTGTGTAATGGCAGATACGACTGCACAATCATCACAAGTTAAAAGTGTTACTGTCTGTACCTAGAACTGTCCACTGCTAGAGGATACATGAATATCGGTTCTTCCATTTAACGTCATGTAGGACTAAGCTGAAATGCGCAAACTGTCCGACACCTTGTTGAGACTTAACAAATATTCCAATGATACTGACGTTGTTGTTTCATTTTGTAACCAGTCCAAGAGACATGCTATTGAACTGATGTGTATTTTGCCTTTATCATAGACGTGCCTATCAAACAACGGCCTCCTATACTTGATTATCCAATAATGCCCTAGGTGTTCTAGTAATAGTACAGTAGGAGCAACTATTGCTTTTTTTGTTGATATTGTTTAATTCTCTTTGATTTATAATTATCGTCTAATTATTAGTTTCCTTGTTACGCAGTGAACAATAAAAAACTATGACATGTTTACCTCATAGAATATTATTGATAATCTTAGCTAACTAGTTGTGGTATCGGAATGTGGAATTGCTCTCTGTACATTGTCATTTTTAGTTTCATTTTATTTTCTCCATAAGTGTTGATTTATTTTAAGTTGCACATATTTATTTATTTTCATATTTATTTAAATAGGTAATTTTGTAATGCAATAGCGTCAACAGTAGTAGCATCATGAAAAAAAGATATGTGAGTAGTAATCCCACCCGTAGTAGACGCAATGAGTGGTGTGCGGACTGCAGCCAGTGTTGTTGTTGCAGGCGAGGGCGCGGCCGACATGTTCGCCAAGAAGGTGCGCCACCACAAGAAGTACAAGGTGCGGTGAGCGGCGCCGCGCGGCAGCACTAGCGCCACCATGCTAGAGGAAGGCAGCCGCGACCTGGCCAAGCGAGCGTACGCGGAGCCTGCGCCCCCCGCGCCCCCCGCGCCCCGGCCCGCGACGAGGCGCGCTGCTGCCTCGCGCGGGGCCGCGCTGACGACCGCCTGTTCTGCTGTCGCTGCGCGCACAAGCGTCGCGCCTCGCCGCTCACCTGTCTCGCCATCTGCTTCCTCGTGCTCACGTACAACCTGCTCGGTGGCTTCTTGTTCCTCGCTATCGAAGGCAACGTCAGCACAGAGGAGACCGCCGTCGCCGCGTCCAAGCCGAACCTCAGCCAATCGCAAAGTGTCTCCACAGACTTGAGATCGAAAACGGTGGAGCGCTTGTGGTCCATCACCGAGGACTTAAACATTTTGTACAAGGAGAACTGGACCAAGCTGGCGGCTAAGGAGCTGCTGGAGTTCCAGCGCGTGCTGGTGAAGTCAATGCGCGGAGGTGGCGCTGCGCATGCGCGGCTCCCGCTCGAGCACGAGCACGACTACCGCTGGACCTTCTCCACCAGCTTCCTGTACGCGCTCACACTCATCACTACCATCGGTGAGACTACGCTTGTATATTGTGACGTAGGTTTCATACAGAATATGTCAAAATGACAGACATCACATACATATTGTTTTGACTGCATTATTGACTGGCTGATTAACTGGTTGCTATGTAGCGAGTCTCGGGTTCGTTTCCCTCATAGAACAATGTGTAGACCCGATAAATCACAGATAGACAAATCTCGAAAACAGTGATTGTGATCATGATTTTATATAAAATTATACGTATATATATATTTTTTTATGGCATAAGCCGGTAAACGAGCAGACGGATCACCTGATGGTAAGCAATCGGCGTCGCCCATGTACACCTGGAACACCAGAGGCGTTACAAGTGCGTTACCGGCTTCGTGGGGATTAGGAGCTTGAGGATCGTTGGGGATTCAGGGATTGGGGAGATTGGGGAAGGGGAGGGTAATTGGGCCTCCGATAACCTCACTCACACGACGAAACACAACGCAAGCGTTGCTTCACGTCGGTTTTCTGTGAGGCCGTGGTATCACTCCGGTCGAGCCGGCCCATTTGGTCCGAAGCATGGCTCTCCCACACTTATATATTGAACACAGACAAATTAAACTGTCAAACACTGCGAGGACACCGGTGACCGCAAATTATTTTTCTTTAATTGTGTCTATAATGATGGTACTCAAAGGGTTAAATCAAGTAGAATGTTTCTTTATAGTTTTCTAAAATATTTTAATATCAGATTTTTTTGTTCAGTGAAAATTCAATACCAATACTGTAGTACGTACCTGATACTGTAATTATTGACTTGAATGAGTTTACGTTTAAATGATACGTGTCTCACGCGCAGGGCACGGCAATGTGACGCCGAAGTCGGCGGCGGGCAAGCTGGTGGCGGTGGCGTACGCGTGTGTGGGCATCCCCATCATCATGTTGTACCTGTCCACCATCGGCGAGGCGCTGGCGCGCACGTTCCGCGTGCTCTACTCCAAGCTGTGCCCGGCGCGCCTCGCCGCCGACTCGTTCCACGCGCGCGCCGACTGTCTCAGCCGCTACGCGCTGCCGCCCGACTGCAAACAGTTCGACTGTGACAAAAAGGACAAGTTTGAGAGACAGAAACGGACGCCATTTCAAGCCGCCTTGAATCTAGACAGTTTTAGTGGTGGTTATCATTGGACGTGTCGGGACCACACGCGAGTGCCAATTATACTTAGTTTATTACTGATCGTGTTGTACATAGCGCTAGGGACCTTCGTATTCCATACGACGGAGAGGTGGACCTTGATGGATGGGTGTTACTTTTCGTTCGCGAGTCTGGCGACGATCGGGTTCGGGGACTTGAAGCCCGGTCTGTATGCGAGTACGATATCTGCTAAAGCAGAAGACGTGGCGGTGGGAGTGTGTTGTATCTACATCCTGGTGGGCATCGTGGTGGTGGCCATGTGCTTCAACTTGATCCAGGAGGAACTGGGCGCGGTGGTGCGCGGCTTCACCGCGCTGTGTACGGGCGCGGCCAAGTCGCGCGCCGTGCACAGCGCGGACGCGGTCTGCGAGGACAAGCTGGCCATGTCACTGGTATCTTGACACCGCGAGACGGCCGACTCGGGGCCGTCCGTAGCGTTTGCCGGGTGCGAGAAGCGGCAACAAGTGACGTTTAAAATAGACTCTTTGAATCCGACAAAGTTCAACAGCCTGCCCCGGCGCAAGTCGTCGCAGTACGGCGAAGAGAGTTTCCAGCGCAACTCTGCAGCGCGACGCTCGGCCGGCCACGCGGAGCGCTGCGTGGAGTACTTCGTGCCGCGCAGCCTCAGCGAGTTCAACCTGAGCGGCGCGGCCGGGGGCGCGGCCGAGCTGTGCGAGCTGGCGGCGCTGGGGGCGCGCGGCGGGGGCGCTGGCGGGGGCGCGACTGGGGGCGTGAGGCCGCGCGACAAGATGGTCACGTTCGAGGACGACCGCGCCGCGCCGCCGGGCGAGCTGCCCGCCGATGACGTCTTCATGTGACAACGATGTGAACTAGACATAGACTTGTTGGTATGGACATGGTTTGTTATAATATAATAAAATATGAAGTTTTGCATTACCAATGCTGTTTTGTTCTGTGTACACTATGTAACATGATGTTATCACGAAACATAGCTTCATGAGGCGGTCGTCGGAGGAGGCGAGCCAGTGATACCAAGTAGTGCTTTATTAAAATATGACTGAAGATGTTAGAGCCACTCAGCCGGTCACTGCACGTGATGTGGGTTCCTACAATAAGGAAGAAATATAATTGACTGGCTGGAGGTCTGTTTACAACAGTGCAGGCCTGAATATTATTCTAAGTAGGTATACTTGTTATAATTGTAGTGCTTGAGTCAGGCAATGGTTCCAGCTTGCAGGGCTTAAAGTGTGGTGGGCCCTGTTATGTAAATATATCTTACTGGCTGGTGATGTATCAGCTCTGTGGACTCGAGCCTTCGTGCTCGGACCACATCATTAAGCTGTGTATGTTTTAAACACCTTGTGATGATAGTAGTTTAAATGATCGACGACGTTTATTGATTGATAAAAGATAGTAATGAAATAAATAAGTGCACGCGAGTTGAGTAATAATTGTGAACTGAAGTATAAACCGCGCGTACCAAGTAATGTGCTTGCACTGTGCATGCTCCGGGGCCCGAGAATGTGAAAATGAGATGAATGAAATAATTTACTGATTGATAATGTAGTTAAACAATATTAGATTTAAAACTCAAAACGACAGTTCGGAGGGATGGAGAATGGAGATGACCTGTGTCGGTGGTGGTGATGGTGATGGCAGGGCGACTCGCAGCGTTGGTGGCGGCGGGACTAATGTAGGCCATGCTCGGCTCTGCCTGCTCTGGTGTAGGCTCTGGTCGCTTCGATGTGGCCTCTGTTCGTTTCGGTCGCGTCGCATCGTCTGGCGCGCTCGCGAGTGTCTCCATGCGTACAAAATGGCGCAAACTGTGGCGACCCACACTAAAGAATAGATGGTGACATAATGGTGAATGTCACGGGGAGTCACTCGAACTGACAGTTCCTAATTTGATCTCTCATTTTTGAGTGTCTCTTCGACTGTCTTTATGTCCTCCCGTTGCTCGTTGAAATCATTTGCCTCCATTTAATGGAATAACGAGGGGTACGTAACAGATTAATTATGTGATTTGTTGGAGGAATCTGTGTTCATAACATCGATCTTAATTTTAAAGGAATTGGAATAAGACTTGTGGGCGATAATTGTAAACATTGTGTTCTTGATGACGTGATGACGTGATGACGCAGCTATCTCCCAGTGTAATGACACCTGTTTGAGTGCTGAGTTGCTCGGTCGTTACGTCATCATCGCATATGACTCGTACACTGAAGTACAGGAATTAATTAAATTAAATTCAGCCCAGTGGTCTCTTCTTCAGTGGCCATTCTTCAGTTTCAGTCTGACATTGATTGTATGTTTTGTACAGCGGGGTAATACCTTGGCGCTTAAATCCTACTGTACAGGACTAAGTAATCCTAATGACTACAAGCTAACGTTATCCTACACTATCCTAGATAATCTAACACTTATAATATATCCTATCATAGCTTTGCCTAGCGTATAATGCGTATAGGCTTGGTGCTCTGTGGTATACTGGGATACAGACCAGCACTTCTACGCACCTACTACTAGGCCCTTAACCTTAGGCACGTACTATCGTGGTACACTGTGGTATGCTGTGATACAGACCTACGCTTCGTACGCGCCTAATGCCCTAGCCCTACAGTCCCTAGAACCTAGCCCTACTATACGTATTTATATATACTTATATAGCATAATTAATAATTGGCATCAATCACTTCATTTCTCTGCACTTCCCTATGGTTGACTGTAAGAGAATGCCTTAAGGCATTAAGTCCGCCATTCACTGTATTTTGTAAAGAAGAAAAAAAAAAATAAAATAAATATATAGATAGGTGCGGGATATCTGCCACCTAAGACGTATGATGGCAGATGGAATGTGGTGTGGATAGGAATGGGGTATGGTGGTGAGGGTTTGCTCACTGCCTGTCGAGCAGACTCACACGACAGATCGGTCGATGGCTAAAGGTGTCTTGGCCACAGTGAGGGGTGGAGCCTCCACCACCGAGATGTGGAGGAAAGGTAGTGAGTCAAAGTCGGAATAAACTAGTGACTCTTTTATTTCTTATTCTACATGATTTTGTATACTAAAGTTATGCTATATATATATAAGTGTACTGTATGCTATGTAATGTACCATCTCAGCGCTATATCCTTACATGAGTACGTGATGTTTTATTTAGTTGTATACTTAGGAATTAATATGTTTTTTCAGTACTTTATCTCGTGGGATTATCTCGCTGACATGGCATGTTCATGTGTGAACATGTTTGATGTCTCAGACATAGGTTTGTGTGTGATGTAGTGATGTTATCTGATATATTGGCCTTTCAGTGGACCAATATATTCTTCGACGCATCTTTGTGTGTGTGCATGTTGATAGCTAGGTGGTTTGCTATCAGTATTATGCTGACTAATACTTGATATCGTACCGTTTTCTAAAAACGTGAAAATGTTCAAAACCGTTAAATAGTCCCCCCCCCCCTCCGGTGACCCGGCTGTGCCCGGCCGGTGCATTATACAAGACGTCTTCATTCCTTTAAACCGGCACATCTTTTGATGCCGTTTCCAGGTCAGGCCGCGGCGCGCGCCGCTATTGTGCCGTTGGTAAAGGATGCTCCGAGACTGTGTTGCTGCCACAGAGTGCCGTGTGCTGCGCTGGTTCAGTCCACGACCGCGATGGCCGCCGCCGTCGGTACACTTGAACCAACTTTGGTGGGTGCTCAACTACCGAAAGGTTGTGCAACAAATCACTAATTTTCGCTCAAAATCGAAGCGTTTAGCTGTATTGACGTTTTTTAAAGATGAGTTGCTTAATTGGTTGGAGACGGTGAAATACTTCGGTGCAGTAGTTAGTCAAAGTTTTAAAAATAATTGATTTGCCAATTAATAATTTTATTCAGAAAATCGATAGACAACATATTTCATTCAAGGTAGGGTTTGTCTAAGTACCTACCCGGTAAGTGCAGTCGTACAGTCAGACATAGAGACCGGCTGCCACATCTGCGAGCGTGCAATCACTGGCTCCGCTGGGTTAGAATAGTAATTGATACCCGGGCAGCGTCTGACAACAAACTACCGCATACCGGGACTATTCAAATACGCATTAACTGCCCCACTTTGTTGGCTTAACGAGCGCAATCCGAGCGAGCGGGTCATTGGCGTCGGTCCGCTAATCTATCCACTTCAAGCACCGCGCGCTGACTCCGCCCGGCGCTGTCCCCGGCTCCGATACTCCGACAGCCCCGAGTATAAGAAGCAGCCGAGTAGGAAACTAAACATTGGTTCCTGCAAGAGCTCCACAAACAGCGTTTACGAAGAGGGCGGTCGTTAGGTCGCTATCGGTCGATGGCTATGGATCGGCCGCCATTTATTAAAACACGCTGAGCTCGCCGACACCCTGTGATCCCGATGCTTTAGCTAATTTCATTTGGAACCGAAAGGGCGCGGCTGGCAATGTGCCTACGAGCCGGTTTGTAATATTGTACATTAAGCCACGCCGGGCCGCTACTAGAGGAAACAACGAGGGAATGGGTTTATAATAATTATGTAGAAAGTATTGCAGAGTTCAGGCAATCTGTTATTTGAATTAGTATCAAGAGCCTATTCATTTTCAGTACATAGACGTGCACTGCGGACCGTGGAGTAAAAACTTTATATTAAAGAGCTATATGAAGCTATTCGATAGCATGTAAATATGAAGAATTTGATAGAATTTGTTTAAAAAATACAACCAGTGTTCACCAGTTGTGTTACGTGTCCCATGTATTATGGGGCGAGAGTATGACGGTATACCGGAGGTAGGTATCGTGAATCGTGAAGAACTCCACTGTAATAGTGACGCACCGTGGCGTACCGTCACCGTCACCTTGTACCGGCAACACTAGAAGCATCACAAGTGCGTTGTATAATACCACAATAATAGTGATCACGTAACAGGAAGTATTTCACTTGTGAACAAGTTGATGAAAAGAAAGGATTCATTGAACGTAGCCCTTTGAATACAAAATTATTATTTCAGCGGCCGTCAAACGTCCGCTGCTGACAGGAAGAATAATGACACTGGACGCGATATTAAAAATTCAATTAATATTCTTTAAATGAAAGTGGTTTAATATGCGATAGTGGTGAGTCACGGCCCCTCGCTGCCCTCGGTCGTGACGGAGCACGATGTGAAACAATACGTCTTTGTGCGTGCTGTGTGAGAGGTTACAGCAGTTCCCCTGGATGGCCTGGATAATGAGACGCGGCGCGCATTGTGCTCCGGCCGCGCTCCCCGCGCTCCCCGCGCCACACGCTACACTAAAGTTCATCATAATAAGTAGATTTAGAAATAACTTTACATTACAGCCGGTGTATGTATGTATGTACGTACGTACGGCCACAAGTACAGAGTCTGTATATCAAAATTCATGATAGTAGTCTGTAATCGAACTGTAAATGATGTAGTTGGAGACGATAATAATAATTGTTGCATTGCAAGTGGTCACGAGTCACGTAGCCACATGTTTGGGAAGCGAGGCGTAAGTGCATGACTTCCAAGTCCCAGGGACGGAGCGCGGCCGAGGCAGGGTGCGGAGTATGGGGCTGCGGGAGAGGGGAGGCAGGGTACAGCTGAACACAATCTAATTCCATCGTCTCGCCGAGGCTTTTAGCGTGTCCATAATAACGCATTTATGTTTTTAATCTCAGCAAAGGGTCACAATGGAACCTTAAAGCCTTTTGTCTTTATAAACTCGTTTCTCCTGCAATGACAGTTACTTAAATAAATTGATAGCTTCTAACCGCTATACTCCATTATACAATATGTGTGTATTCAAGTACATATTGGTCGATGATTTAGTTGCTGAGTTTTTGCTTCATCTGTCCAAGAACACATCGCTGTAGCTAACTTTGTTGACTTGTATGAGCAGATTGAGAGAAAGCTTGAAGTGGTAACAAAGTTGACTTGATTGAACGCTATCAATATACAAGATCGTTACATTATGGAAAATAAATGGATTGTTTATTAAGTGCGATATAGTTTGAATGTATGAAACCACGAGTGATTATCGTACATCGAGAGCGATGTAATTACCTTAATATAATTACCCACGCGGCCCTAGTTGCCGCGACACTCGTTTACACTCCACTCGGGGCACACGGGTTACCTATACATTTAAAAAAAAGGAAAGTATTATGTAGATAAGATGATTAAGTTTTTAGAAGTTTTTTACTACAAAATTGATTCAAAGTAGATAAATGAAGTTACATACTTACAAAGAGCCCGTGATATAATTCCCTTCCTAGCGCTGAGTATGTTTCTGCTTCATTTTAGATTTATACACATAGAAACTGGTATTAAATATGTTTATTTCATTGAATTCTTCGTTATAAGTGTTAACACTGCGTTTGAAAAAGTTGTTACTAGATGTTACTTGTGTATATTGTTCTATAAGAGGATACTGAAAATAATGTTCCAAAGCGGGAACCATGTCGGGGCACTCTTAGATATATTCTTTCTATATATAGGTATATAATAGTCAAAATAATCATTAATTATTTTAGAAAGGTACATGCAAAATCTAATAGAGAACGTACAAAACTAAAGTAACTTTAAAGTACTAGCTCGTTTAAATGGCATCGAAATCCTTGTAATGAAACCAAGCCGCCTGTACGACTTCTTGATCACATGATCGATATGTAGGTTAAATGCGAGTTGTGAGTCCATCAAGACACCTAAATCACGAACCGAGTAAGCTTGAGTAAGGGATTCACCATTAACATGGTAGTTATAGTTTACAGGGGTACGGTTTCGAGTGTATGTGATGATGGAGCACTTATTTAAGTTTAAGTAAAGTTGACTCATAGAGCAGTAACTAAAGAGCCCATCGAGATCGGACTGTAACTGTAAACGGCAGTCCACTCCGGAAACAATCCTAAAGATTTTGGAGTCATCTGCGTATAAGAGAAACTTAGATTTTTAAGGATATTTCCGATGTCATTAATATAAAGAATAAATAATAATGGCCCCAGATGTGATCCTTGGGGAATGCCAGATGGGATCTGCAGGAAACTAGAAGTGTAATCCTTTAGGAATACGATTTGAGAGCGATTTTATAATGTATGAATTAATCCAACGAAGCAAATCACCATGTACTCCAATTCTCCAAAGCTTCCCAATAATTATAACTAGGTATATATATATAACTGTGTCATAATATAACTGTGTTTGTTGTATATATATAACAGCACAATTTGACATAGGTATGAAGTCAATCTGACGATGGAGCGGAAAGACAGTCGAGGGAACTCCTCAACGGTTTATAGAACCTACCTTGTGTTTGGGCTTGATTAATTTGTATTGACTAGAACTTTACACCTGTGGAGTGGGACTGCCATTAAGGGTCTGATGATCAAGAAGTGAAATTGCTAAGGGAACTCCTTAACGGTTTACTTTAACTACCTTGTTTGAGCTTGTATAATTTGTATTGATTAGAACTTTGCACCTATTTATGCAGATTATAAGTGGCAAAACAGTCTAATTATGTAGCTTTATAATAAAATGATAAAATAAAAACACCGTTACAAAACCGAATTTTAAAAACCTAATAATTAAAAACAAACAAAATGTAAAAACTAAAAACAAAAAATAATTATTATGAGTACTGACATACATACGTTACTTACCCACTGATAGGTTAGAAGTGGGTGTCACAAGCTCATTCATTCATAATGATATAACTTAATGGTCACAAAATGGTTAAAAACCTAATATTTATTAGATATCTATTAAGGTTTTAATGAATAATTTTGTTTAAAACTTATAGCGCCGATTTCTAACGTATCAGTGGGTGGGTTAGGTTGGGTTGGGTCAGTGCTAATAATAGTTATTTTTGGTATTTAGTTTTTCCTTAGGTTTTGGAACTTTTGAAGTCCTTTTTTGAAACTCAGTTTTTATTTACTGCTTTTTAATATGATTGTCCTAATTTTAGTCAATATTCAGTAACATTTCTTGAAATAATTTGTCCACCATTTTGACAATCAGAATGTATGGCAAGTACGTAATTCAGGTCCCAGTACATTCAAGATAATAAATAATTGAGGTCACAGATAAGGATTACAAAAACTCCTTTCATAAACCTCTTGACGCAGCCCTGAGCGGTCCATCATTACGAATATAAAAAGGTATCGTCAAGATGGCAAATATAAACCGAGTGGCCTTTCAGCAGCAATCAATTAGTTTGTGAGAATAGTAGTAGGAGCACGTCACGTCACCGCACGTGGGTTTGTAGGACCCACGCGGGCTCGTAACGGAACTTATTGATTGTAATCACAGTTCACAAAAGTAATAGTTATGTAATTAGAGGTTGCACCCGGTAGTACCGCGCTACCGCCGCTGGAGTAATTGGATAAGTCTATAGTAAAGCGCGTTTGACCCTTTGAGAGCGGCTAATTGAGTGCGATAATCGCATTCACCGTCAACACTAGAGGGACTGCTGAGCCTTGTTTTTAGGCGTTCGGTAGGGCCTTTTAAGCCTGTTTAATAAAATCATCACCTGCTGTTGATTTATTCAGACGCCTGCCACTGCCTGTCAGACACTGACAAATAGACAGGCAGACAGACGGACGGACAATCAATTGTTCACGTTTCAAATGTGCGTAATTAAGGATTAATTTATTGGTAGAAATGCTTTCACTTTGACACGAGCAGCATTCCGCGACACACGACGCTGTGACTGGCGCGCTGCTACTGAGTGTGAGCGCAATGCTTCACACCCCGCACCGCGCCAGATCCATGCTAACATAAAAATGATAGAGTAAATTGATCTTTGATGTTTTTTCCGACCTCTCACAGATAATATTAGATACACTCTCTCTAGAATAGTCTCTAAAAGGCCCCGGTCTGCAGGCGTGCTCCGTGGTGCGTGGTGGAGCTACACAATCGAATGATATTTTATTACATTACTGAGTTCAGGTGCTCAAATATTTGAGTTTAATTAAAGCGTGGCATGCTGCTGGAGCGCCGCCGCGTCGACCAAACGTAGCATCGTTCGGTTGAATTTATTGTTTGTATTAGGAGTGGGTCAGTGTACATGCAATCGAATACCTGAGGTAGGTTTGTTATGCAGGCATAATATTAGTGGCGGGCAAGCAAAGTCGAGCTGTAGGGGTGGTATTGGGTGTACATCGAGCCGGGAGCGAAGAGTGGTGTCCTCGGCACCAGTTACTCCACCGGCGAGTTTCGTCTCGTTCCAACATTACACGAAGAGATTATTCGACGGGCGCACTCGGGGCCTACATTTTCGTAACGTAATGTATTTCAATCTGATGAGGACGTGAACCTTATTAGCGGTGGAGTATCGATTTAGTGCTTACCTGCGAGTGTCGCCGCGGATTTCTGAGTCTGATGTGCTATATTTCTCAAATTATTCAGGGAACAGCATCGTAAAGACGTGCTATGTAAATATAGTGTTATAGCAACAGTCGTCGAAGTGCAGTGTAGCTGTACACTCTCTCGCGATGTGTCTGTCCATGAGCTGTGGCTCCTTATTGCACTCGCAGCTTTACCTATCTGTGATATATTGTGTTATTTATAAGGGCCCATTTACGCTGAGGAGATTGGTTTCTTAAAAAAAAGTTATACTTTGAAAACTAGTAGGCGGGAGGTGCGAGGTGCGACGGATGTTCTCTCGCCAACTGTCAGCGGTATACACACCATTACACCGCTTAATAATATCTACGTGTGAACACTCAACGAGGGTGGTCGCGACCTGCTAGGCACGCGGTGTCATTATGATTACATTTATAAACGTGCGTCGTGAAAAAACCTTCACTGCGTTAGAGTGCATATACATGACATTCAGTCATTTATTTACTGATGAAAGCTGTGCAACTAAAGTTATTGTTGTCAAAATAATCAGAATACTTAACTAACATTAGTTTCCAAGAAACAGCAGCAATATTACGCATCGTCAACTCGCATTTATTAGAGTCGGAATGTGAGGGACGCGCCGCGCGCCGCTGCCGGGCCGTTAGCGTCGTGTACCGGTGTTTATTGCCGCCGCGGTAATGAAACTGCTATCTCGGCAGACTCCATGACTGACAGGGACCCACTTGACGTCTAGACGAGTGACTGTCACTAGATTTATTTATTTTCCTTACATTCATCTTTACAGGTTATCACCCAATGCGACAAATGATGTGTATGTAACTGAATCGTGAGAATACAAATCAATGATTACTTCTTATTATTATATATCTTCTTCTTATTATATCTTCTTCTTATATATGTATTATTTACCGTCATGAGTGTTATTACCGTTCAAGTGGTTCCGGTTCCGTATCACAGTCGTGTCGCAGTCGTGACGCGTCGTGCCGCGGCTGTGTCGCCACCGGTCCGTGCCGGTCATTAGTGCCGGCACGCGCACCTTCAATGGCGGCTATTTAAATAAAACAGTTATGCTCGCGACTATTTATTTGGAAGTGAATGAGATAGTGTATTTAGTATTTGATGGTTGATGATGCAAACCTGAAATATATGAGCTGTACTGGTACTGAATGGTGCCGAGTTAAAGACAGTCAGCTAATAATATGATGTCCGTGTGTTGTGCTTCAAAGAGATAGATGCTCGTCAGCGACTTTTCTCTGTTGTCTCGACAATTCTGTAATGTGTTGCAATCACAGGTCTAGTTATTTACTCGCTATGTAGTATTAGTGTCATTCACGGAAAAGGTAATGCTTTTTCGAAGACAGATTGGCAATGTTTCAATTAGGTAAAAACTATATATCGCATGTTACGTGTGCATAATATATCAAGTGCCATGTAAAGGGTGTGGGTGTAGCACCATGAGCACACAGCTACGCGGCGTAGCACCTGTGTTGTGGATGCTACGCCGTAGCACCGTATCACGGTCGTTTGAATATTCAAATATTGTGGTAATCAGGTGTTCAAGTTTCTAGTGATTATCAAATTAATTGTAATTGTAACGGTATCACTATTTTGTAAAAGAAAAATGTAGCCAAATAGCTGGGTTGCTGTATTTGATTTGCGTATAGTATTTTGATAAATCCATATAAACTCCCTAATAATGTTCTGGGCTCGGCGTGTGGACATGGGCTTTATATCTTGTATGCCTATCTAACATGTAATACTGGCAGTACCTGCTCCCGGTGAAGCATGAAGTACATATAGATCGTAATAAAGCAAACAAGATAATTTTCCAGAAGAGCTGATATGTAACGAGCCGCGTCGTATGTAGCAGATAATATAAAAGGTAACTAGCTGGCAGGTAACGCGGCGGAACGCACTTCATTTGTATGTTCCCGGTACTCCTCACGGGATCATTTGAGTTTGAGGCGCGAGTAGGCAGCGCCCGGCCCTCAGCCCTCAGCCCTCTGTGCACACTAGTACACACTAGTACACGTATTGTCACACTCTTTACTAAACAATAAAGTAACATTGGACAATGCCTGACAAACGTTCTCTTCTGGCCGCGTACACATTACACAATCTGTGTACATATACATATACATGTAAGATGCTTTGTATAATGTGTGTGCGCAGCCTTATTACCAGCCTTGTGTTCGTCAGTCGTCGTCGTCACAGTGACAGCTGACAGCAGCCCGCGCTTTTTTCGATAGAATGCAAAATCTCGGGTAGATTTAATAATGTAATATTTTCTAATTGTTATAAAGTTTTATAGAAGAAAAGCTAAAGTGCTTGTTCAACTGATTAATGTAATACAGTGTCGATCTACTGAAATATTGGAAGTAAAAACCTTTAATTGTCGATTTTTCTGTTTTAGGTTGGTATTGGTAATGTGTACATGTTTGATCTTAATTAATTTGTGTGTTTCAATTGATGTTAACAATAAACTTTCTGTTTTAGATCAATCAAAATTGTGCGTTATTTGCTCCTGTATTATCCTACATATTACACACATGTATGTGTAGTACGTACGGCAGTGTATGTACCCCAATATATTTAGTCGTTAGGGAACACATTCAGATCTCCTACAGTTTGACAACTAGTTTAGTATACTACTAGGTGTCTCTGGGAGTTTGGCGAATTAGAAACCTTTTGACCACTGAGATTGTCAGAACTATTTTCAGCAGTTTGAAAGTTATGAGTAAATATTTTACTTCTGTTTCGATGTTCCGTTATACAAGTATGGGCATTATATAGTTACTTGCGTCTGCTGGCGCAACCCTGGCGCCCGGCAAGCCTCTCACCGCGTGTGTTTCAGCTCGATTTGCCGGCAAAGCGAGCTCACGCCGCTGCCACCGCTCGCCGGCCGGTAGCCGACTCGAATTAGCACTTCAAAAGGCGATGAGCACCGCCTCCTCTATTTTGTACACTTTTGATGTAACTCGTACATTTAGTGAGAATTTAAAATAGGATGCGCTTTCAAACAAGTACTTTCGAAATAGAACTTGGAACACTGTCGAGTGATAGTGTAGTGGCTTGTTGGTGACACTGTGTGGGTCATCAGATTACTTGTTTACTTACAAAACATTTATATTCTTTCCGTCAAAGCGCAATAACGACAGTTAATAGTATTTTAGAATCAATAAGTAATAACCTCACCATTTCGAATGCGACACTACTTACTACTTGTTTGAGTTTTTATAAAGGCAGGCGCAAACCAACGAGCAATAATATCGAACATTTGAACTACAGGCATTCAACATCGAATACAATGCAGCGCAGGCTGTCGCCGGAATAATCTCAACTAATTCCATTCCTGGGTATTGCCATAATATTACAGGAGGTCATACAGTCTGTCCGCTATCAAAATAAAGTTGAGTATCGCGTGGCGTGCGGCAGACATAGTAGTTATCACGCGAGCCGGCCAGTGTCCGCGTGTGTAGTGAGTCCAGTCTACGGCCACTCCACTGTAATACGGCGGAAATCTCTTCGTAAAATATAATTTTTACTAACAAACATATCGTGTCTCGTGTATTGTGGTCATGATAATACATTATTTATTATTTATACTTTAAGCAATTAAAATGTATAGAGACAAACTTAATGGAGTTGCAATAATACGGTTACGAGTACATATATGTAAGTTTTACTGTTTCTCTTTGTTTCTGGTCAGAATATACAATTAGTATGGTTGCGTACAAAAATCTTCACTTTTGCTGAAAGAAATCATTAATGTGTGTAAAGTACGGTGGTACTGTAGCACCGTGCAATTACTAGGCACCCATAAACGTTGCGCGCCGCCTCACATTCGTCTCCAATGTAATTACTCTGCGATTGTACTTTGTGTGAAAGCAAACTTCTCGTTACGTGAAACCGTGGAAAGTGAATCATACGAGAATATATAATTCAGTGGTGTCGTGTCTGCAGACGTCGTTTGGTCTCAGCGGAGCTCACAAACAGCGGTGTTATCACCCGCTCGCCGCTTATCTGCCCTCATTACAGCCGACGATAAAAGAAAAATATTTGTTCCCGACGGCCGGACCGCTGAAATATTAAAATTCCTATTGCAAAAACAAAAAAACAGTCTGATGAAAGGCGGGCAGAAACTTCTCATTTTTTATTAAGTTTACATTCAATTTTGATTCCGTGTTGTTAGAAAATAATTAAAATTCGTGTCGCTGGGAGCGCGAGGCGGACTGAATCCTTGTTACCTGGGCGTCACCAATCCGTCGCGTCGCGCGCCGCCGAGCCGTCGGTAACAAAGGTGATTTCGCGCGACTTGACGCTTCGCCGGTGATGGCGCTACATACGACTTGTGTCTGGCTGCAACTCCTCCAGAAAGTGTGTCCGATATTAACCAATACAGTGTGAGCTACGTTGTATTTGAGAGCGCCTCAGTTTGCCTACAGATGCGGGGTCTACGCTGACTGGGAACTAGTCGCGTTGCTCACGATCGCTCTTCGTCACGGCGCGACATGACAGCTCCAATAGGCCGGCGCCCAGCGTCGCTCGCCACATATTGATGATATTGTACCCGTGTCGCGCGTCACACTACATTGGAATATTGAAACATTAATCCAATAAAAAGATGATTTATCGACAGGACCGGTCACAAGGAGCCAAATTATTTATATTGAACTAATTCTGACAACTCATTGTATGGCCTGTTCCGGTATGATGTATCTCACCAAAACGGTAAAATTCTTCCACGTATTCTTGCTTGTGGTGTAATTATTACAGTTAGAATAAATAACGAAGCACAAATACATTGCGGTGAATGTAATGTCTTTAACAGATGTGTGATGTACTCGCGAACATTCGACATTCGAGTGTGTCACTCGAATGTCGAATGTTCGCGAGTACATTACATTGTATGGTACGTGTGGTCCCACCGACCGACTGTTCCCTACCGTATAAACAGTGGTCATAAAAGCAACACGAGATACGAATTAATTGACTGCACGGTTGGTGCGGTGGCTGGGCAACCGGCTGCCGTGCAACGTGTCGCGGGTTCGATTCCCGCACGGAACAACACTTTGTGTGATCCACAAATTGTTGTTCCGGGTCTGAGTGTCATGTATATGTGAATTTGTATATTTGTAAACGCACCCACGACACAGGAGAAAATCCTAGTGTGGGGCAACGTTTAATATATATAAAAAATTATATAAAAGTATTAATTTCTTCAAATTAACAAATATATAAAACGCCGTCTCAGTATCAGCCGGTGATTGTGTGACATGTTTGTTATGTTTACTATTTACATTCGAGATTGTGTCTGTGTGCGCTCAGAAAGTTGATGTAAAATGTGCCGCCCACTGAATACACGAGGCGCCCCGGTTTCAGAACTGGTAAAAAGCAGTAATAGCTGGAATATTCTGGTGAGAGCCAGCTTTTATTTGTGTTAGCTTCGTTAATGTTGCCTCGCCGCCAGATTGGTCCCATACAAACTTTGTGTATGAGCTGAGCGCGGCACCGCAACACCGCTTCACGTTTATATTTCGGACCGCAACCTCTTTAATTACATTCCATTGATCGCGTGACGCGTGGCGTGTGGCGGGTGTGGCCCGCCATGTACCGACCACCGGCCGCTCACGGCGGACTGCACGTCCCACTTAGTGTACAAACTGTTCTGAGACGAGGAGTTGTGTTACTCAAGTCGACGAGTTACTCCTTAATGTCGTAAGTAAGTTGTGTCAGTTTATAATATTTTTATAATTCAGCGGCGAGTATTAACAGAACAAAAGTGGTATTCGGTCAATTAAACATTAATCAACGCACAGCTACGTACGGAAATAACGAGGATTCACACAAACTGCACAACACAATGAATCATAAACAAATATCAGAAGTAAGCGGCGCGCGTACTGTGCGTACTGTGCGTACTGTGCGTACTGTGCGTACTGTGCGTACTGCCGGGCCGGACAAACTTCATTACGTTCAAATCAAATAAAAGAATTAGAAATATGGTTTCATTTTACATTCGCGTCGTAAATTAAATTATAAAGTTTGTTTCAAACAAAGAGTACTAATTAACTCAAAGTCCATATTTGAAATGAAAATATTAAAGCAAATTTTTCAAAGTAACAGAGTATTGTTGGTTTTGTAGGAAATTGTCATGCGCATGTGACTGTTATTTTTTACTCATAAGTCGATTTTTTACTCGTAATATTATGTCGATCGAAAATATACAAGATGTAACACAACACTATAATTATATATAGTCTGCCCGATAAACACTCTAGATTTTAGTCAAGTAAAATAAATCAACATTTTTATAAAAAATGCTATTTTTTTGACAATCAATTATTTTTATCTATACTATTTGCACAAGTAACCATTTTATGTAGAGTTTAATACTAATTACATATCACCCTTAAAAACCATATTGAGTGTCGATTTCGACCAACATGTGAGATGGGAAGTTGAAGAGCAAAATCCAGCAAAAATACTTATCTGATATTTTATCAGGAATAAGGAAGAACAGATAATGTGACACTGAGACACCGCCTCGGAATATACAAACGAAGCTCATACAATATGCAGTAAATAACGCAATCGCTTATTGTGCGTAGCTTGCTACGCTGTCAGCCGCAGCTACGCCACTACGTGTCCGCTACGGCTACGGACTACGAGCTACGCGCTACGAGATACTTCAACTAATACACTTTCTGAAAGGTTGGGCCCGCATTGAATATGACCACGTTCGGGCACAGCTGCGGGTTTGTGGATATCCATGTATGAATAACATTCCATATACTAATATGTAGTTACAGTAACCAGAAAATGTATTGAACTAACAAAATTCTGCACGGTTGTCGCGGCGGCTGGGTAACCGGCTGCCACGCAACGTGTAGCGGGTTCGATTTCCGCACGGAGCAATTCTTTGTGTGATTCACCAATTGTTGTGTCATGTGCATGTGAACTTGTATGTTTGTAAATGCACTCACGATACAGGAGAAAATCCTAGTGTGGGGCAACAATTCTAAAAAATATAAAATTTCAAACTTGAAATATTATGTATTAATATAATAATAATAATCCATTTAATGTCAAACGTAGTCCATACAGCCAGAGTAATGAATTAACAATAAAAAACAAAATAATGTCACACTTTTTATAATAACTATCGTGATACATACTAAATTAACTAAAATCATGAGGAAGAACCCCTCTGTGGTTCGAAACTAGTAGAGCTTTTCTCAGTACATTCACCTCAGTAACAAGCGATTTTTATGAATGAAAGGTATCTGTGCGCGCCTCCGCAAACATAGCAGAAGCACTGCAGCAACAGCATCCTGAACACATTGTTGTACTGAACTCTAACGACATCCGCGCCCCGCCGAGTAGGACTCACCCATCAGCTGCTCGCGTAAAAAGATTGACAGTACGTCTTAAATATAAGTGTTTTTACTTCCATCGAGCAACGCGCAACTACGAACTATCATATGACGCACGCACCGAGAATGCCCTTCGTTCCCAAATGTTCAGTGAGAATTATGTCGTAGATACTTGAAGCTAGCCACTATCGTTAGTGCCAGCCTGCTCAACATTGGCGGATAATTGGCGGTACATGAAACGGTCTTTTTTAGATGTTTAAAAGTATTTAAACATCATGATTTCGAATATTGAATACGGCGCTTTCGTACAATCCTGTTAAATACTTTATTACTATACGCTGGGTGCAGGTGTACTGTAAGCAGTTGTCCCCAGCTGTACAGTGCGCGGTGCAGCGCTAGTTTGTGATTAGTTGGTGTTTGTAAGGAACGCGTCGTCGCCTCTTAATTTATACGTTCATAGTTTCGTGAAACTCGTACATTGTACACGGGCTTATACTAATTTTAGTTGTTGTTGTTGCGCCGCCGCGGCTAAATATCTGCGAAAGCACGTGGTGTTGGTGTATGCCTTGATGAATGCTCGTTAACTTGCTTGAATTGACCACATGCAACTAGCGCAGTTCGCTGTTTAAATGATCCAATGGGATGCAATCTGTCTTTGAAAAAATGTTTAAACATGGCTTTTCAGTATTTACTTATTATGCTGTATTGTCGAAGCATTTACGAAAATACAGACGCGGGAGATTAATTTGTGCACTATGCAGGGGATTGTTCTATGTAGTAATCGAACCCTCGACATGTAGAACAGCAGCCTATTGACCGGTTGCGGATATAACCAGTCTTTGGATTTAAGTTAAATTATAAAGGAAACAAACCACGTACCGAAGTACCGCGCCGACACAAGCGCCCCACACACAGACACTAACAAATAAATATGCAAACAATACTGACTTATAATCTGTTCTCCAAAGACACAAAGTGTGAACTTTTTGTTTGAAAAATTCACGAGTTCATAGTAACGTCACACACTCACACAGTGCTGGAACTGCCCCGCCGCGCCGCCGCCATGACAGTTAATACCTCGCACAAAGACGCTCGCTATAAATGTCACGCGCACGCGGCACATGTATGTCCTACACTCATGCGCTGTGTTGTCGCGTGTCGCGTATCGTGTGTAAAGGATGTGTCGAGATTGTCGTATATGTCGCCATTGTCGAATGAATCGCACGACAGATTGCTGTCACGCAGACGCTATCGTTGAACTGTACATAGAGTTCAATGGTTTGCTTTCTATTTATTTCATGGAAATGGCAATAAAATTCGTGAAATAGCACACAAGTGTTGGACGTAAATCATTACACATTAATAATGAATATTGAAGTATACACTTAAGTGGTCACATTAGTTTTGTTTTGTTTCACATTGCGTCCCGGCCCGCCGTGTTGCTCGACGAGGTGGGAGACATCCTTGCTCATCGTCCGCAGACGCGCACCCGCTGTATGACTACTACTACGTACTACGTCCCGTGGACACTAGCGTGCTAACTCTGTCAGTGTGTTACCCACTTCTGAGACTCTTCTCTATTCAATTACATTTTTCACACTTCTATATAAACTGTAACAAATGTTCAAAATGTATTTGTTAAAGGTAGTTTCATGTATTTTTATCTCATGGCCTGGTTAGCCCGTCACGTAGTAGAATACGCTACGTGTTGTTCTTAGTGTCGAGCGGTGTGACTCATAGTACAGCGACAATTTGATCGCTTGGCGCGGGACACGCTGCGCGCCACGGGCTCGGCTGTACGTGTGTACCTACACTGTACACAAGTTTTTTTTTAAAGAGGGACTACCATCGAATGGCCTCTACCACCCAGGTGAGGTGAGAGAGAGTATTTCGTTTCTAACGGACTAAAAATCACCCTGTTCCTGCTCCTGTAATTCGAGCCGGAGCCCCGGTAACATTTTACGTTCTCTACAGCTCCGTATCGCCATCAGCCCTATTGGACCCCATCTGTATGCTAGTAGATTACTGATACGTATTATTGAACTCCCGCTAGAGTTTGATGAAGCCACTCGGGAAAAACTACACAACTTTGAATGAGAAATGTTCAACTCGGACTAAGTTTAATCAGTAGCTGCTGATAACTTGTGCCTCAGAGCGCAGTGCTGATGTTTTTAAAACCAGATCGCGAGGTAACACGGTTCCTGGTAGCCACTTCTTAGGCACCTTCGCATTATTTGAAGTATTTATTTTTATTTCTTGCAACTGCAAAACAATACATTATAAAAATATCACGAGTCCTGTGACGGGCAGTCAGTTGATACTTCACATATGGAGTTATGTGTAGAATGTACATTATACACGATCGTGTATGTTTTTACAGTTGTCGCGCGGCGCGGCACTATTCTCACAGTTATTACACATTACCGAGGATATCAGCCGAGTCTGTCTCCGACTTGGTGATCACACTACTTAGTAGTTTGTAAAGACGAGCTGTGGCTGCTCGCAGTGCTCGTAAGGTTAAAGACAATAAAGGTACGATACAGTTCAATGCTCACAATTCACTTACGTGTTAAATAAATAATAGGTGTAGCGGTTGTGCTTCGAGTACTTCGTTTACTATCATTTTGATGCGTGTTCTGGTATAAAAACTGTTAAACTGGAAACATGCAAAACATTATTAGAGATAGTCCTCAGTTCCAACTAGACTGTGTATATGTGTCTGTACGGTCGGGGGATAGTTGTGTGGCAGAGTAACGTCAGTGAGGAGGTGTGCTTTCGCGTCAGTTGTAGCGGCGGGAACTGCGGGACAATACGGAGCTCAGACGGAGCCATTATATTATGCACCGATTGGTTCCAAGTAGTTCGACAAGACGAGTTGGAACGCTTTACCGATACTCGATGTACCGGCGCATCAAAAGTTCCCCGCTGTGGTGGCTCTATCGATCACTAGTCTCGCCTGCTTTGTGCTAATTACCTACATGATACTCGGCGAGTAGCTCCGCCGTGGGATGTTTGATATAATTTCAGCTATGTTTAGTACTAGGAGGGCGCAGGGTTGTAACCTACCACCGGCAAGTATCGATGTGACATTTTTTGAATTATATGTACTTTCTTAACCTATCTAGACACCACTGACGAACGGCGAAAGAAAACAACGTGAGGAAACCTAAGCTTATAATTTGTAAGTATAAGTTAGAAATCGCCAACCCGCATTGAGCAAGCGCGGTGATTGATTCTTAAACCTTCTCCGTGTGAGAAGAGGCCTTTGGTCAGCAGTGGCAACTTATAGGCTGTTGATGTTGGTACAGGGCTACTGACACCATCATCACTAAAAGTGAACTAAATTTACTTTAGTTTCCTCTCACTACGAGGGGTCGTATGGTTTGCTTCCCGTCTGCATTTTTTCGTACATTTTGTATGTGAAATTATACTCAGACCAGTTTATACTAATGGTGGAATTGACACCATGTCAGTGATGAACTATGCCGAGTATGTGGATGGCTTCCTGTCGATACAGGAAGAACCAGTGACGTGAGAAAAGAAATCTTCCTTTCTTTAAAATATATTTGAGGAAATGGCGAAAGTGACCATAATTAAATTTACAGCAGCTGATGCTTTTCTAATTAGTAATTGTTTTGTTTAATCACAAACAGTTGTGAATCAGCCGAGTCATAATTCACAATCAAAAATTCAGCAGCAAAGTTTTGATTATGAACACTTCAAAGTTAAAATTCAAGAATGTTGATGAGATGTTTAACCGCAGTACGTTTTGGAACTTTACAAAGAAAATATTTTTGTTTGGAGCGAAAAAATAGGCAAATTAAAGAAACTGCCCCCACACCTTGTTTGTACAGATTTTAAGTACCTACAAAAGGGGCGGGGGAGGGAGAATGCTCATTCGTAGATTACCGATTGAACAACATGGCATCGCATACAACATGCACCTGTCCATATAATAAATAAATAAAATAAAAAGCCTTTTATTTCCTTCAGAAAATGTACACTTACAATACCAATTGAATTGTGTTTTTTTTTCTTATTTCGTAACAAAAGTTTTAATTACATATACAAATAAAAGTTAAATAAGTTTATAAGTTAATGTTTTTCCAGTTTTGTATGTACGATTTTTGTATGTTATACTATGTATGTTATTCTGTAGGAACCCCTCTGCAGGTAAAGGCTTCCTCCAAATTTAGCCAGTTTTCTCTGACTTGCGCTATTTGCATCCAATTTGGTCCCGCTGTGCGTTTTATTTCATCCTCCCATCTATTGTATGGTCTCCCTTTCTTTCTTTTGCCCACTGGCCCCCTCCATTCTAACAGTTTCCTTGTCCATACTCCGAACAAATGCGCGCGGCGTGAGCAGAGGACATTTCCTCGAAGTATTGATAAACAGAGAGCATCGCAAGACGTCAGGCGATGTAGCACCGCCGTGCTACCCCGTCAGTGCACCCTCCACTTAATAACATAATTAATACCCGCGACTGCGCTCGCCCTCCGTCCGCCGCCCGCTGCCCGCCACTCTCTTCATATTATATTTAATTTCCTCAGTTAGACGTATTGTTACTAGTGTGTGTTGTGTTAATAACACAGAGAGCCCTTCAGTGTGTATATCACACCAGTTTATAGTTTACAGATACACTCATATATTAGCGGAGAAGGTAAGTACAATCACTGGACGTGACATTGCCTACATACACGTGATATTCAAAACGCTGAGATGTTTGGATGCGCAGTAAATACTCAGCCCGTCCTATATCACCGATGGATTTGTATAACAATATATCCGTCCAACTGATTGTTCCCACAATATTTATTATTAGCAAATCTTTGTCCAGTCGCTCTGCCCGACCGCGCCGGGAGCCTCTCTCGACAATTACCTGTGAGGCTGCAGCAAGCTGCGCACGAGCTGCACTATTATGTTGAACGTCACGAAACTGGAAGTATACGAGTGTGTCCGCTATTCGTGTCAAACTTGTCATGAGACAGGTGTACATTTATATTGCCGTGCGAGGGCAGCACCAGTGATGGCTGCAGTTATTGAGTGGCCTGTGTGGTACAGACAAAGTATTCACGTATTACGGTATCACTGGATTTTTCGTCTACGCGTTATATAATAATAACATAAATAAATAAATTTTTATTCATTACAATAAATTAGTCATAGCACAGATAAACATTTTTATTTAAAATCAGAGATATCACTAACTTTGAATGCCTGTACTAGGAAGTATACATGTATCACAGGCTTATGATTAAATAACTCAGGACTTGTTTCTTCCTTATAGACGTATACAATAATTACATCGAATATATTTGTCGTATCATACAATCTCACAGACACGGGCAGTGCGAGAGAACTCGACCCAGTTGTGTGGAGACGAGCTGACGTGGAGTGTCCCGGAGACAACGCGCTGCGATTGTCGGGGAGACTACGTCATACATGTATACCTACACTAAATATGACTAATTTCAGATGAATCACATATGTGTTAAAAATCAACAGTCCTTACACGTTGTTCTTTACCTGTCAGTTTAGTGTAAATGTTGCTATCTAGCAATTAGAACTATATCTTGTAGCAGATCACACGCACCGTAGCGACGCGTCGTAGCACCTGCTACGAAGTGCTACGCACCCAACATTTTACAGGGTTGTCACTAGGACAACTCTTGTTGATTTGACGCATAATATTAGGTTTCATATTATTAGGTTGAGCAACTTTGGGTTAAAAAACTGTGTATTTTTAACCGAGTTTCCAAAAAGGTTCTAAATTCGGCCAGTATCTTTTGTATGTATGTATGCATCGTTTACACCGCAGTTTGTAGACCGGATTGCGTGATTATTTTTTGTTCGACGAAAAATCGCTGCCATTTGGTCCCATAGAAACTTGATTTAATTTGGTTCAGTCGTTTTTATAAAAGCATTGTAATTACTTCGACGTTATCATTTTCGCGATGCTTCATATATTTGTAACGTCAATTACTATATATACTTTAAAGTTGATGCTGCTGCCATCTGGTGATGAGATCTCAGGAAAATCAAGAACAACTCCCAAAATATAAACACATTTTACGTTTAGTCTGATAATTATGTAAAGTTAATCAACCATTTGGGTCTGATGGTCATCATCATCATCAGCCCATGTTCGTCCACTGCTGACCATAGGCCTCTTCAATGGCACGCCACTGAGCGCGGTCTTCAACTCTTGTCACCCAACCACTGCCAGCCACCGTGCGGATGTCGTCACTCCACCTAGCTAGGGGACGCTCTACACTGCGTTTGCCTAGACGCGGTGTCCACTCTAGAAAACGTTTATCCCAACAGTTTTTGGTTCTTCGACAAATGTGACCGGCGCACTGCCACTTCAGCTTACTGATCCTTTGGGCTATATCGATAACTTTGGTTCTTTGTTGGATCACTTCGTTTCGGATTCGATCCTTCAAAGAGACTACGAGCATAGCTCTCTCCATAGTTCGCTGAACTACCTTAAATTGGTGGACCAATCGCACTGTTCATATCCACGTCTCGGCTCCATGTGTCATTACTGGTAACCTGATTATAGAAGGTAAATCATTACCGTTTAGGTTTTAGGTAGAAAAATGAATGTGGCTCAAATTAATTTATTTGCATATCTTCACTTGTTTCATTATTCCCATGTATACCTATTAAACTAAACAGTAAGAAGTAAGATAAAACTACGTTTAAAAAAACCGGCTTAAAAAACCATAAAATAAAAAACCCAAAAAATAATTATATTCATGTACATATGTACCTACCAACAACACTCACTAATAGTAAAGAAGTCGGTGCCAATATAACTTACTTGTACTAGATACACCGACCTAAGTTAGACTTTTTAACTTTGAGTGTGTGTTGTAGGTACTGAGTACAAAGAATAACAAATATTTTTTTTTGTTTTTAGTCTCACGTACGCTCTGTTATATCCCTGATATGTAAGGGTTTATGCTGGGATGACATAAGAAATGCATCATCATCATTATTATATCTTAACGTGTAAGGTGGCATGCCAGACCCCTCAGTCTGAACAAGATCTCCGAACGGTACGGTTGTATACTCAGTCCTTTAATTAATTAAAATAGTTTTAATATAAAATTAGTTTTTTTAAAAAGAAATCCTAAAGGACTCTCGTAACATTTTGGTGGCAGCGGTGGGATCCGGAAATATCCAGTGCCGTTCCGCAGACTCGCGCCGGATCTCGAAATATCGTGAAACATCCCAAAAAGTGTAATCAGATAAGTGAACTTATCACCCACTGTGTTACCCGTGTAAAACCCTGGAAAACTCCTAATCGTAATTCCGTAACCATATTACGAGTCCTGAGACAAAGTGTCCAAAGGGAGCCTATTATCCTATATCAGTGACCTGTGAAGTGAAAATAAAATCAGTGTCCTGTGAAGTAAAATCAGTGTCGTGTGAAGTGAAAACCCTATCCTTGTCCTGTGACTAAAGGATACATTAAAACCTCCTGTCTGTCTCTCCATTGAGTGATAGCCACTCAATTCGACCTTCGACACATCCTGTCGGAGAGAGAAACAGTCATTCGCCACACATCGTGCTTCGGAATGTTCCCCGTCAGCGTCGCCGTCGCCGTCGCGCTCTTATCAGCTGCTCAAGTAGTAACGATACAGTAAGTCTTTGGTCATTGTTTTGAATTCTATTTTTAGAGTTCCGTTGGCATATATGCAAAACCTTTTTCATTGTTATCGTATCGAATTAGAGTCCTGAATACATTTGGCGAAACTCTTCGCTTCCTTGGCTAGTTTAATGCAATTATGCTAAGTGCCAAAACCGAAGAGTTCTCTTACGACAAGTCTGAAGAATCCGTAGAATCCAAAGGTAAAGCACCTCGACAACCATCACCATCTTCTAGGACTACTAGGGCTAAGTCAAAAATCCTCGAAATGGATATCAATGCCTTACTTAAATTCATTAAACCATACGACGGGAGTAGGGAACACCTAAATGCATTCCTTATTAAATGCACAAACGCCATGGAGTTGGCTACCGACATCCAAAAACCAATGTTATTCAAATATATAATTAACTCCTTAGAAGGTAAAGCGGCAACCACCTGTGCTATTAAGGAATTTAGCGACTGGTGTCAATTAAAAGAATTTCTCAAAACCCAATTCAGTGAACATAAACACTATACACACCTATTAACCGAACTACAAGAAAGTAGACAGGGCACACACGAGACGGTAAGTCAATTCTCCCTCCGAGTCGAAACTGCTCTTTTCCACTTACTCACAGAGATCTCATTGGCTAATTACCCACAGAAAGAAATTCCTGGCCGTATAGCCTCCATGGAGGACCTTGCTTTACATCATTTCCTCATGGGACTACTACCGAGGATTTCAAACTTGGTCAGAGCCCGTAACCCTAAAAACTTTAATAGTGCTGTAAATTTGGCTATGTCTGAAGAGAAAATACAGAATAGTCAGTTCGCTAAAGAAATGCTTCCCAAGCACAATCCAGCAGCACATTTAAACCCCATCAAAAGTCGTCCAACAAACCTAATTCTAATAACTTCTCTTCACAAACTAAAAAATCGTCGTTCACCGTGAATAATAACAACACCCCTAATATCTCGGGATCGTCAACGTTTTGCAGATACTGCAAGGCCACGGGACACGACATTAAAGATTGTGAACTACGTATAACTAATAATAATCGCCGCAATCAAAAATCTAACGATAACCCTAACAACCCTCTTCCTAATCGCGTGTCTCACGTAAATGAATATGATGATGCTCCTGACAGCGACCACCAGGATGAAAATGACCCTTTAAACTAATGAAAGTCTCGCCCCGGTGTCGTTCGAGGCTATCACCGAAAATCGACACCAATCACATGTCCCAATCCAATGACCTTAAAATCTACGAAATAAATATCGATACAACAAAAAGGTTGTTACCCCATGTCCTTCTGGATTCTCCTGTAGCGGAAATACCGCTCTCCTTACTTGTCGATTCCGGCTCGGCAATCTGTTTACTAAAACATTCCACTATTAGTAAACCTCCCAGGCTTATTAAAGAGCCAATCAAACTCAAGGGTATTGACCCAGGCAATGAGCCAACGACCACTGAAGGTCACTTCCAATTAAAACTAAAAGTATCCCAGAGGATGTCCATTCCTTTTAAATTCCATGTCGTAAAAAATATCGACCTTCCCTATGATGGCATCATCGGTACAGATTTCCTTACTACGTTTGGTTGCAAAATCGATTACACCAATGATGTGTTGAGAATCGGCAACCAAATTGTAAAACTACACTTCTCCAAACCCTTTTATATAATTCCACCCCGTACCGAATCCGTCATCGAATGCTCTGTCCAAGAAACCAATCTCAAGGAAGGAATTATAGCAGACCAACACTTATCCAGTGATCTATTAATTTCCAACTGTATTGTCAAAATAAAACATAATAATCGAATTAATCTTACAATAGCGCGTAATTATAACATTCCGCGCTAAGCGACTACCTAGGGTACACGCATTTATTTTGCTCGCTGCCTTGTAAATCAGAAGTTCCCAACCGCGGCCCGCTATAGTTATTCAGAAAAAATGAATTGCGACTCGTGTGGATCCCGTTTCACTGATGGTGTTCAGTGTGGATTGTGCAAGAAGCACTACGATTTTCCTTGTGCCCAAATCTCTGAATCAGGCTGGAGAAAATTGGGAGTAGAAAGAAGGGCTGCCTGGAAGTGTACAGCCTGTAGGGGCCGTGCATCGCCAGCGCCAGCTACACCAACACCTGATCCACCGTCATTGGAGAATATTATGAAGGAAATTCAGGCCCTGAAGGCTCATTTGACGGGCTTGCCTACTTTAGTGGAGGATGTCAAAACCATCAAATCAGAAATCTCCGAAATGAAGATAAGCTGCGAATTTTTGTCTGGTAAGATCGACGATTTTGCAACCAAAATATCCGCAATTGAGGCTAGGGTATCGTCTTTGGAGAACTTGAATGAAACTGTGTCAATACTGCAAAGCGATGTTAAGGTGCTGAAGTTACAATACGGTGCCAATGATCAACGCTCTAGGCTCAACAATGTGGAAGTTAAAGGAGTACCTGAAAAACCTAATGAGAACTTGTTTTCTGTCATCGAAGCAATTGGAAATGCAGTGAATTTTAACATACCTAAGCCGCAAATTAACTACCTTTATCGGATCCAAGCATCAAATACCAAAGAAAAATCTATAGTGGTCAACTTTGTGAATAGGTACGTCAAGGAAGATTTTGTGGCATCGGCTCGAGCTATTAAAACTTTGACAACTGCGGACGTCGGTTTTAAGAATGTTTCCAGACGCATATTTGTTAATGACCATCTGACCGCTGACATGAAATTACTATTAAATAAAACTAAATTAAGGGCAAAAGAATTCCGTTTTAGCTACGTGTGGGTGAAATACTGTAAGATACACGTACGGAAAAGTGATTCTTCAAAAGTTATTATAATTAATAAGGAAGAAGATTTAAACAAAATGGTTTAGTATGTTTTTATGTTTTTGTAGTTTTAATCGTGTTGCATTGTCATAGTCTACTATCACATTGCTGGTTGCAACGGACAACTTTAGTAGTACCGTTTGCTCGTATATACTTGTGTCATAACAACAAAACAGCGGGCCCTCAAAGGCAGTTGACCACCCCTGACGCGGTCAAAGTCCGCTTGGATCTTTTACTCATATATTCTTACATTACGCGGGTAGCCGATAATTCCGTTGTTTGTTGTAAACTTTTTATATTGCTTTTTGTTTCATATTTATTGTGTGTTGCATGTTGTAGCTTGCCTTTGGATGTCATGCTTGCTTCAAGTAATCATTACGTTGCTTATAAAATGTTTGCTTTGTTTGGTGTGCTCCTGGAGATTTCGAACATATATCTAATTCAGTGATAACATTGATATCTAATTCAGTGAGTGGCTTAATAGTGATCAATGGCGCGGAAAAATAGTAACATAACTGTCTATTATCAAAATGTCCGTGGTCTGCGATCCAAGACAACTATTTTTCTACGAAACTTATGCTTAAATGATTACGATTTGATAGTTCTTACTGAAACCTGGCTTTTAGATGGTATCAATAGCTCAGAATTATTTGATGACAGATATACAGTGTGGAGAAGAGATCGTGATTACTGTAGGACTGGCCAGACTAGGGGAGGGGGCGTATTAATTGCGGTACGGACTGATATTCCTGTGGTTTCACGCGAGTCATTTCATTCATCGGCAGAGGATCTGTGGGTAACATTATCAATTAAACAGAGCCGTAATATGATAACTAAAATTAACATCTGTGTGTTATATCTTTGTAGGGAAAGTCAAGGATTTTCTTTTACTGAGCAGTTACAAAATTATCTACTTAAGTTGAACGATATAATTTTTAACAATCCTCAAGATAAGTTCATCGTTTTGGGCGACTTTAATCTAAGCGGTATTGACTGGCTACATACAAGCGATTCTTTTTATCTACCCTCAAACTTATCACATAACGATGAATACTTACTAGTGGATGAGATGCAGTTACACGACCTTTATCAATACAATGGAGTCTTAAATAATTATGGTAGGATTCTAGATCTTGTTTACTCGAACAACTCAGTGACTGTTATTGGCGTGGACGACCCGTTAGTACCAATTGATCCATATCACAAAGCACTATCCATAACAATTAATTTCGTACAGTTATCATTTTTACCACCTAAACCAAGGAAAAAATACCTATATAATAAGGGTGACTATACTTCTATTAATGATGAGATCTCTAGGGTTGACTGGGTTACCGAATTTCACAAGCTTACGCTAGAGGAATCGGTGGCCTTCTTCTATACTTCTGTAAACAACCTTCGTGACAAACATATTCCCATTAAATCTGTTGATCGTAATTCTTACCCGGTTTGGTACAGTACGTCATTACGTAAAGTCCTAAGAGAGAAACTAAAATATTTCAATAAATATAAAACGTATAAGCGTAAATCTGACGCAGAGACTTTTAAACTGTTGCGTGATAGGGCTCGGCGACTTGAAGGGCTGTGCTACAAGCAGTATACAGAATCTGTCGAAAATTCTATCGCGTCTAATCCTAAACATTTCTGGTCCTACTACAAAGCACGCTCAGGTTGTAATAATATACCCAGTAGCTTAAGGTACTCAGATAAGCTTTTAACTTCTGTGAGTCAATATGTAACGCGTTTTCTGAGTATTTCCTGTCAACTTTCCTGGATCAGTCAATCGATTTTAGTAACTCCTCACCGGACTGTGATCCATCTGATATAGGTCAACCCTCAGACATTGACCGTGTGGACTTCACGGTAGCAGATGTAGGAAGGCTTTTATCGGGGCTGGATCCATGTAAATCTGCTGGTCCAGACAATGTCACATCCATATTTCTTATCAATACTAGTGATAGTATAGCCTTACCTATATTCCTCTTATTTCAAAAATCTCTGTCTTGCTGTCGGGTGCCTCAAATTTGGAAATGTGCGTTTATTACACCTGTTCATAAAAAAGGCTCCAAAACTGATATAGTGAACTATAGACCAATATCTAAACTATGTATAATTTCTAAATTTTTGAAAAAGTCGTTATACCAGGTTTATTCTGCAATTAAACAATCCCTCAACTGCAGCCAACATGGATTCGTGAAAGGTCGTTCTACAAATTCTAACCTAATTGTATTTAACGACTATCTATCCCAGTCCATGGATGCTGGCTTCCAGGTCGACGTGGTCTATACTGACTACAGTAAATGTTTTGACAGAATAGACCACATTATGCTGCTTCGTAAGCTTCAAAAAATCGGTATAAGGGGTGATTTACTTAGATGGTTCTCTTCGTACATTGATAAAAGATCTCAGGCTGTCGTTATCAATAACTATATGTCTGGCTGGGTTGCTATACCCAGCGGTGTTCCACAGGGCTCTTTGATCGGTCCGTTGCTGTTTTTGATATTTGTGAATGACATTGTCGATTGCTTCCACCATAGCAAAGTCATTTGCTTTGCTGACGACATGAAAATTTACACAACGATCAGATCAGTGGCGGATGCTAGACGCCTTCAGGAAGATCTAGGTAGACTGGATGGGTATTGTTTAAAAAACAAATTAGATCTTAATCCAGTAAAATGCTCTGTGGTAACCTTTAGTCGAAAGAAAAATAATGTATGCACCCAATATTACCTCAAGGGCCATCTGCTCGGTAGACTCTATTCGGTTCGTGATCTAGGTGTTGTACATGATTCGAAACTCCTATTCGACGAGCATATTGAGAAAATAATTGCAAAAGCATCGAAGTCTTTGGGTTTTATTATGAGATCGACAGCCCCATTTAAGAATGCAAAAACATTCAAAATTTTATACTGTGCATATGTACGAAGCATACTTGAATACGGATCACAAATATGGAATCCCCGATATGATAAATATATTGCAAGAATTGAGGGGATTCAAAGGAAGTTCATTAAATTCTTGTGCTTTCGTTTGGCAATTCCTAATAAGGCTGGGTATGACAACTATATCAGCCTCTGCAAACAATTTCACTTTCTTCCGCTTTATAAACGTCGCGAGATAGCTGATGTTACTTACATCTATCCATAGCGAATGGTAGAGTTGACTGCCCTGAACTCCTTGAAAAGTTGTCCCTCAATGTCCATCGAAATCCTTTAGGAGGCACGCACCTCTTTGTGCTCCGGTAGCAAACAGTAACTACAGGCAAAACTCATTCTTGTGTCGAGCCTGTCGTACTTTTAACGACATCAGTAGCAAGCATGATATAGATATATTTTGTACAAGCCTGAGGAAAGCTAGAACTATGATAAGTGGAGACTTTTTTAATAACTGATTTTTGTTTTTTTTTATTATTGTTTTATTTTAAATATGTATTCACCTTTCTTTTGTTTCTATATTTAAATAATTTTCTTGCTGTGTGCCTGTTTTTGGTGTATTTATAATTTTTATTTTGTCCTAGCTGTTACCTATTAAGTCAGTATTCGTGTGAATCTATAAGTGGCTCAATGTTACTATTCTTCTGCTAAATGTATGTAATGTAGCTGTTGATTCACCATTCAATAAATAAATAAATAAATAAATAAATAAATAAATAGCTAATACGTCTGATAATTACGCGCATGTTAGACCAAACTTGAAATTAAATGTAGAACCATTATGTATTAGTTCCTTCCCAGTCAATACAGACATCCAAGGGACTCTTGAACGATCAAATCAAGTAACCAAATCCCTCAGAACCGATCACCTTAATCAGGAAGAAATATCCGCACTCAAAGAGCTATGCTCCCAATACTCCGATATATTTCATCTTCCTGATGACCATCTGACATACACGTCAGCCCTCGAACACAATATTAAAACGACCGATAACACGCCCGTACATACTAAATCATACCGTTTCCCCGAATGCCATAAAAAAGAAGTAGAAACTCAGATCAATAAGATGTTAGATGACAACATCATAGAACCCTCATCATCCCCATGGAGTTCACCTATATGGATAGTCCCCAAGAAGCTGGATTCTCAAGGCCAACGCAAATGGCGAATAGTAATAGATTATCGTAAACTAAATGACATCACCATAGGCGAAACATACCCTATCCCACAAATATCTGAAATACTCGACCAGTTAGGGAAGAGTAAATATTTTACCACCCTAGACCTTGCTTCCGGCTTCCATCAAATTCGTATCGCCCCGGAAGATGCTCCTAAAACAGCATTCTCTGTTCCACAAGGACATTTCCAATTTAACAGAATGCCGTTTGGACTGAAGAATGCACCATCTACCTTCCAGAAGCTCATGAACAGCTGTCTTACAGGCCTTCAAGGTACTAGATGCTTCGTCTATCTCGATGATATCGTAGTCTACTCTTATGATCTAACCTCACACATTCGTAACCTAGAATCTGTATTCCAGCGAATCCGTAATTTTAATTTAAAGATTCAGCCTGAAAAATGCGAATTCCTCCGGAAGGAAGTCACTTATCTAGGGCACATAATTGGTCAAAATGGCGTTCAACCTAACCCAGATAAAGTCAGAGCCGTCACAGAATTTCCCACACCTAAATCACCTAAGGATAAAAATCGTTCTTAGGTCTTGTGTCATACTATAGACGGTTTATACAGGACTTTTCTAAACTAGCTAAACCTCTAACTAACTTACTCAAAAAAGATGTGCCCTTCATATGGGAAAATACCCAACAGTTATCATTCGAAAGTTTAAAGGATAAACTTGTTTCCGCCCCCGTTTAGCCTATCCTGATTTCTCTCAGCCCTTCATCCTTACCTGTGATGCTTCAAATTACGCGATTTCCGCTATTTTATCCCAAGGTCAAATAAGTCAAGACCGTCCCATAGCATTTGCATCCCGCACTATGAATAAAGCAGAATGCAACTATAGTGTCACGGAGAAAGAATGTCTTGCCATATTGTTCGGCACCAAAGTATTTCGCCCTTACCTATATGGCAACCGATTCTCCATTGTTACTGACCATAAGCCCCTACAATGGCTCTTTAATTGTAAAGATCCTGGTTCAAGATTAATCCGTTGGCGACTTAAACTAGAAGAGTTTGAATACGATATAAAATATAAAAAGGGTAAAATAAATTCCAATGCCGACGCCCTTTCCCGATTTCCGGTAAATCCAGTCCAACCGGAATCTACCTCTAACTCTGAATCTAAAATCGAAAACGAACCCTCTCAGGCAGTAGATAAAGACCTCATGGATCTACTAATATCTCCACCCTCGTTCGACCCTGGAACGTTAAACTCACCTACGTCAGATCCTCTTGCTCTGAATGATAATGATTTACTCCCATTCCCTGAAATAAAACCTATCCCTGAATCATCTGAAGTCCTGAAAGAAAACACTAGCAACCACTTACCCTCTACCACACGATGCTCGCCGACTTCAGACTCTCCAGCTGCAATACCACTGGCTCAGCAACCAGATGGCAACACTGAAATCATTAATGACTTACCTGATCTATCTGACGATAATTATCCTGCATTCCTGAGGGCACTAGCACGAAAGGATAATACGAGCTTTAATACCATAATCCAAGAACACAATGAAGATATATCTAAATCCAAATATAAAATAATTATCTTACCTACTTCCATTGACCTTGATGAGTCAAATCCATATGTCCAAAATATCATGGACAATATCCCCAACAGTTCAGAAATTATCTCCAAAGAAAGATCCTTGAATTCATTCATTTCATTTGAAAATAAAGATAAACTATACTATCTCCTTTTTTTTAAAGTACATCATTTTGATAAATCTGATTATCCAGACATCTATGAGAGCCTTAGAACAATGGAACGAGTTAGTTATTAAACTCGACCTAGACTCGAACCCTGACATCTCCATAACAGATTTTAAAAACCCATTTGATAGTCATCAATATGTTAAAATATAATATGCTTCTCTATTTATTCAATAACAGTAACATAAATGTACACGTATACAAAGGATCGATCATATACCCATCGTCGTCTGAAATCCCCAAGATACTTAGGGAGAATCACGACATTCCTATTGCTGGACACTTAGGTAGTAATAGAATGCTTAAAAGAATTCAAGAAAACTTCTATTGGAAAAATATGCGGACTGACATTGAAAATTTCGTCAAGAAATGTGTACAATGCCAGACTAACAAAGCTCTTAGACAAATAAATCGGGCCCCCATGCAAATAACAAGCACATCCACTCAACCCTTTCAGCGAATATCCTTAGATATAGTCGGGCCACTACCTGAAGCAGGTCCCGCCAAATTGAGGTACATACTAACCATCCAAGATGATCTAACAAAATTCTCTTCTGCTTACCCGATCCGAACCACTACTGCAGAAGAAACTAGTGAATGTCTTCTTCACTATATATCTATCTTTGGCATTCCAAAAATGATCCTCACAGATCAGGGAACTAACTTCACATCGGACCTATTCCGCAAAACCTGTGAATTCCTTAAAATAAAGAACCTTTGGTCGTCCCCGTACCATCCGCAGACGCAAGGCGCCCTTGAGCGCAGTCACTCGACTCTCAAAGAATACCTTAGATCTTTCGTAAATGAAGAACAGTCCAACTGGCCCAGATACGTGTACACAGCCATGCTTACATATAACACATCCGTTCATTCAACAACCAATTTCACCCCATTCGAACTAACATTCGGAAGCAAACCTCTGATCCCAAATTCTATCTATGACGAAGCCCCAGGAGCAACTTACCCTGACTATGTCCGCATGCTTCAGAATAGATTAAAGTATTGTAGAGACAAAGCCTTGGACTCCATAAGGAGATCCAAAGAATCTTCCAAAAATTACTATGACACTCGCACTCGCCCTGCGAAATACAAAGTCGGTGATTACGTGTACCTGAAGAATCACCTGCGAATGCGCAAGGCACTTTCACCACAGTGGAAAGGGCCTTACAAGGTAATTAGAATCAACGGAAACAACACACTTACCTTACTCATCAACCGACGTCACGTCATACATCATTATGACCAAGTGAAGCTGGCAGAAGCAGCTCCGTAATTTAGGAAATAAACACATAATCTTAAAATTACTCTAGACTTACCTTAGGTTATCTTTACAGTTCAGCTCAGAGTCAACCTAACCAGAGTTTCATCGAGCCAATCAACTCTAGTTCCGGACTCTACTTCGATTATTTAGGAAAGCTACGAATAAACAATATTGAACTTAGTATAGTAATACCTGTAGACATATCTCATTTCAAACCACATATTGATAATATCAAATCAGCGCTTTTAGTTACTAGAAATTTATGTAAACAAACCAGAATTATAGAGATTATCTCCATTTGTTATAATAATTTAAAACCATTGTCGGCCCGTTTCCAAGATATGAGTAAGGAATTAACATCAATCTCACATTTAATTAATAACAGGACAAAACGTTCCGCCTGGGTTAGTGGTGCAGGAACAATCTTAAAGAAAATATTCGGCACCCTAGATGAAAACGATGGCCTACAATATGACGAAACTATCAAAACATTACAACTCAATGAAAAGAAATTAGCTTCATTATTAAAAGAGAATATTTTAATAACCACTTCTGTTTTAACCCAGTATAACGTTACATTAAGTAAAATAATAGAGAACGAGGCAAACTCAAAAGAAGCCATTGATAGACTTTCAGTGAGTGTTAGAAACATTACTGAAACCACAAATGGTTTACAAATACAAACAAATGTCAATGAAGTTATCAATGCCCTCGAGACATCGATACTTACTCTATCTTTTCAACTAGAAGATATCACTAACGCTATCCTATTTAGCACCCAAAATATTTTACACCCTGCAATAGTAACCCTACACAACTCCACAAGGAACTAGTAGATAACTATAGACATTTACCCAGTGACCTTGAGTTGCCTGTATCTTTAGATATTAAGTCCATACATGTTATTTTAAGTATTTCTAAGTTAGTTTGTTTCTATACTAGTAATAAGGTAGTTTTTATATTGCAAGTGCCAATGGTAAAACTCAAGAATATCTGCTATTTCATAATATTGCATTACCAACACCACACAATACTTCAAACCCAAACACTTTCAGTTTAATTCTCCCTGATAACAAATACATAGCAATGACCAAAGACAAATCCTACTATTGTGTTTTCAATAGTTTGGAAATTTGTAAAATAGTGACTTCTGGAAATTATATCTGTGATATTGAAAATGTGTATTCTACTGATGCAAAACCTACATGTGAAAGTGAACTCCTTACCAAGGTAATTAGCGTGAAACCTGCTCAATGTCATACGAAGATCCTCATTGGAAAGGTAAATATCTGGAAATCCCTGATCAATAATAAATGGATCTTTGTACAGTCAAAACCTAACAAAATATCGATAGACTGTTTAAATAACAAATTAAAAGAAACCACCATTTCAGGTACAGGGATATTAAGTATCCCCAAAAATTGCATTGTCCACTGTAAAGCTACCACACTTATACCTAAACAAAACAATTTTAATATAACTTCACCAATCAGACATTTTCCAGATTTTAACTTAATTGAAGACTCTTGTTGTTCCATAAAAACAGTATATGAAAATGCCAGTAATATACTCCCTGTAAAACTAAATAACATAGACCTAGATGATTTACATACCAATTATAATGATAAGATAAAGTCTATTTTAAATGACCTTGAATTTGTAACAAATCCAACAACCCCTCATATTGTAACATATGGTAAACACTATTCTATTGTAACACTGGCAATTGTAATCTTTATACTTATATTTCTTAATTACCTAGTTTATAAGAAAATTTGTCAACGATATAACCGTTCCGTAGGAATAGAGCAAATATTTGTATAACATCATCTCAGCCTGAACCTTCAATAGAAATGACAGATAGACAAACAGGTTTCGAAGATAGTACACCTAATACAAGTAATATTGCTCCACTTAGGGTAATAATATAACAGAGACTTTGAACCAACCCCAAAGCCTCTTCTTAAAGGGGGAGGTGTTATATCCCTGATATGTAAGGGTTTATGCTGGGATGACATAAGAAATGCATCATCATCATTATTATATCTTAACGTGTAAGGTGGCATGCCAGACCCCTCAGTCTGAACAAGATCTCCGAACGGTACGGTTGTATACTCAGTCCTTTAATTAATTAAAATAGTTTTAATATAAAATTAGTTTTTTTAAAAAGAAATCCTAAAGGACTCTCGTAACAGCTCGTAATTTCATGACACAATATTAAAACAGAGTGCCCCGTAAAGTTTAAGTTGTAGTGAAATAAATCCACGACAGCTGTAACAGGAATGTTCCGAGCGGTCGCTACTTACCGCTACTTTCAAATAAATCTCGAGCGCGCCGCGATAAGACAATGGATTGGCGTGCGGCATGTCTTTGTATCGAGCCAATAGCCGGCCGCTGCCGGAACATTTTATATTTTACTGCTAAACTTTATATTGTCAGACAATTCCCGAGGAGGAAACTCTTTATTTCTCCAGCTTTGCAGTTTCTTTCACAAATAGCCGCTACAATAGTACCGCTTACAGTCGCATGTTCGCTGCATTATACATTACTTGACACCGAGTAGTTTAGAAACAGTTATTGCAAGGATCACTCCCAACACAATATGTTAGAAGGTTCCGTGAGTGATGTTGTGACGAGCAGCAGGCGGGCCGTCGCCGCGACACGTGGTCGGGGACATGTTTCTATCTATCATCTTGTACAACATTATCTCCGTGTTCACGAATATTTCGGAATCTCTGCAGACGCAGCGCCGGAGTATGGCAATGAGCGCAGAACCGACACTTCACACTTTATAAACATTGGACATAGTACCTACGTAGCCCAGGCATGTTATAGGATAGAAATCGAACACGGTCCGCTGATAATATGTACGAGCGGGTCACTCCTTGGACAAAATTACTTCAATATTTTTTCAAGGATGTCAAAATGGAAGCACTAATTAATCTTCATCAGTGGCAAAACAATTCCAAACAACTTTTATTCCAATAGATAAAACCGACAGCAATTTGTCAGAAAAAAAGGAGTAAAATATATCTTTAGAGTAAATCAAATCGTGGGCCGGTCCGGCGCGCGGCGCGCTGTGTCAACTTGGCGGTCGGCGGGAACTGATTGATTCCCGCCGACATTCACTTATTAATTGAATGACACTTTGGAAGTGTAGTTTGATCAGTCTGTAGGGCCGAGGCGCCCTCTGGCGGGTAATGGCATAACTTCACGCTCGTCTTGTGATACTACAATTGAGAATAATAAATGAAGGCAATCAATGTGACGATGTTGCCTTAATACAAATAATTGGAACTTATTGGGAATCGTTTTATGGACCCATAACAGATCTTTTAATTTGAGTTGGAAGATACTTTTAATTGAACATCGATCGTTTACGGAACAGTGGAGTCGCACAATTGGCTATTTTACAATTTTCCTAAAATAAATAGTTAGTTAATGTGTCAAACATCTATTTGGGAATCAGTATATTGAGGTCAGTAGAATTTTACAAGTATGTAGTTATGTATTTATATACCGTCAACAGGTAGGACGACTCAAACAATGACTGGACAGAGTAACGGAGCGACTAAATGTCGTCCGTAAAACAGCCAATGAAACAGTAGAAGGTAACTTCAATACATATTCCTAACTATTACTAGACTTATACTGACGAACTATTCTAATTTTGTGTTATTTAAGTCCCACTGTGTGAATTATGAAGATGAGACGAAATAAATATTAATTTTTAATTAAAACCACATTGAGTAAAGCACACAGATTACCGTCACATTAGGGCAAGCAGTGCGCGGCGCGGCGGCGGCGGCGGCTGTCGATACGTCTGCGCTTAATGAAATGTTTAATCGCTGCGAGTACTAATTGCTGCAGATATTCGGCAGAGGCGCGCGTTGACTACGCCACCAGCTGGTGACTCCATGTCTTTACATACATACGTATCAACCGACATTTCCTAGTATCGTGATTGTTTGATTGGTCTTTGCCTGACAAATGGTTTAAAAAAATTCAGTAGTATTATTGAAGTTCAAGGTATGTTGATAAACTGTACAGTCGGCGCGCTCACAGCATGAGCTCGTGACTCCGCAGGTGGGAGCTGTATGCACAACGGTTATCTATTGCTACCACGTAATACGCCACTATATTACTGCTTGTAGATATGTATACTTTTTTTTAGAGGGGGGAAAATCATCGAATGGCTTGTCCCGCCCTACACCCGGGCGGGACAAGTCATTTGATGATTTTCATTGCTGACAGTCTCCTCTCGCACACAATTAGTTAAATCGTACCCGGAGTAAATTGTATCATCACGTTTTCTGTTCACAGACGCAATCATTGGATCCGCATGTTAAATGAAGCCGACTCCTTATTCTCAAGCAAATTATAATTTGTCATACATGTAGGTGGTAGTATTGTGAGGCTGGTTACGAGTCGTCGACACTGCCGAGAGTGTCACGCGCGCTGATAGAATTGGCCTGGATCGTGACCGCACTCCCGATTGTACGGCCTACGTGACGACTTGCCAGCGGGTAGCTGCACAGACAAGGAGCGCCAACATTGTCTAAGATATCTCAGCAGCCTGAGATTGGAGCATTAAGTCGGACAAAGCAACTGAGTTACGTGTGTCAATATCACAGGGCGGCAGGCAGCCGCCGATACCGAGCCAACAGCAGTCCGCCGCCACAAACTGGCAATAAGGCATATTTACATAATCGCAGTTCGCGGTCCCGTGCCACGTTGTACTCGACGTATTTAGCGCACTCGTGCACACATGACCTATTTTTGTGACAAGCATTTTCCGTTATTTTTTGTGGCCAAATAACCGTTTGTTCTTTATTTCCCAACGCTAGTGTCAAGCACAAGCCACTGTTATCATTTGAAAGAAACATTCGAGCAGCATCGCAATTATTTGTTCAGAATTTATTTTTTGCCTCTTTGGCTCTTTGACTGCCTCTTTGGCCGAGTGGTCGCAAGTGCGACTGCCGGGCAAGGGGTCTCGGGTTCGATTCCCGAGTCGGGAAAAGTATAACTGGGTATTTAAAAAATTCTCAGTAGTAGCATGGAGTCTGGAATTGTGCCCGGTATATGGCAATAGGCTCACCCCCTATTGCATGGGACTCATAACATAAATAGTGAAAAGTGGATGTTACATTGTACAGTGGCATAATGTGCTCCTCTGTCTACCCCTTTGGGGATAAAAGGCGTGATGTGATGTTATGTTATGTTATGTAATTTATTTTTTGAACCATTATGTATGTCCTGCCTATAATGTAGCAAAATTTTTGTCTATCGAAGTAAATACCAAAGCTTGACTGATTCTGACTCAGACACGTACACATCCCTGTTTATCGAGCCTACCTTATTCTCGATATCGTTAAATGAAATAGAATACCCGCAATACAGTTTTCATTCGATTACATATCCACTAAGTAATTGTGGATACGTTTTACGAATACCGAAGGGTTCAGCAGAGTACTGGCCGTCCCTAAATGGAAGCGATACTGACGGTGCGAGGGTATTTTTACTTTCGATTTGAAAGCGTTACGTGCGGCACATACACAGCGGGCTCTGTGTGGCACGCTGTACTGTTGCTCGCATGTATCAGTGTTTAACAGCCCCGCGACAACTCTCCGTGGAATACGACATTGTAGGGCCGCCGGCCGCCGGCCGTACTGCTGCCGAGCGGCTGTAAATGAAAATAAAATTGGGGAAAACCTTTGAAAAAAATAAATAAGGCGAAAAGTGATGACCGTAGGGGTTTAGGGAGTTCTGTGGAAGTCATTACAAACCGATCGCAGTCCATATATTTCCCGCGAACGTTCGTTCGTTCGCTTTCAGGTCTAAGTCGTAATTTTCCGTGGGCCCGAGTGGGCCGGGTGAGCGCTTTTGCCGAATCATGCAAAAATTTTAATTTCCTCCGCCGTACGCGGCAGTAACAGAGCGGGCGCGTGTGTCGTGACGTCACGCCGATAAATCACGCCAAACTTTACATTGAATCGATCGCTGGAGGCTCGCGAACGCCACCCGTGACGTCACCATACGGAAAAATAGCTTCGCTCTCAATTGTAGACGTAAAACGTTTTATGGCAAAAATACGGATTGTTTATGTGAATGATTTTCTTTGTCTCGTACAAAAACGTTTGTAGTATCGATAAAAGATTGTGTTCACAAACAAGTCTATTTGAAATGCAAATATTTGTCGCTGGTGAGCTCCACGTGCGGCGCGATTGATTGCCTGCAAGCAGTGTCGGGACTTATCACTTGTTTTACCTTCATGAGGCTGTTGCGAGGGTAACAATAGCAATAGCTTTTACATATCCTCACTCGTTCTCTTTGTAGGTATAGTTTCTGATATTGTCAAGTTCACACAACCTTGGAAACAAGCGTGTTGCTTGCTAGCTTCGCTCACTAACACTTACGCAGTCCATAAGATTTCAGGTGCGTAACTAAAGTTTAGTGAATGAATTAAAGAGTTACTACCAAATATAGCAATGAGTAGACAATTAGAGATGTCTATGAGGTATAGGAGTGCGCGGGGCGCGGGGTGCGGGGCGCGGGGTGCGGGGCTAGCTCCAACAACAAGTTTTATGTGGCAGCGTCGCGACGCGCCGCGGGTTAATAGGCTCCGGGGACGAACTAATACACTTGAGAAACAACTTTTGTCCCGAGCTCGGACCTCGTCGATATTTATTGTTTATTAGCGGCCATTATTTATTGTATAATTAACTCGCTGATAGAGCCCCGGCGCACGTGGCAATTCGCTGGGCACCAGTGCGAAGTGTTCCGTCTGATATGGTGTCAGGACCACATTAATGTAGACGGTTTCCTCGTCATGTCCTGCTGCTCACATAATATTATATATGTAGTTGCGGGAAACAACGGCAGTAGTAATGTATATATATGTATACATGTTATGTATACTGTATAGTTTGCAAGAGTTGTATTGTCGTCGCGCCGCCATCAATCAAGTTCCGCTTCCATGCCAAACTAATGACTTCGAGTCTCAAGCAGTCACTCTATGTATGACCTTTGTTGACAGCTACAAATAGATGAATCGACTTCCTTCTCTCAAAAGTTCAACTAACTTTCTCTCTCTCACACACACGCACACATACTCACGTGTATATTGTTTGTTTACCGAGGATGCTAGCAGGCAGTGAGAGACTGTACTGTAAGCAAACCTACACCAAACATAGAAATTGTTCACGCGAGGATGTGAACATGCCGACGCAGCAGGGCAGTGACCGCGATGAACCAGAATCAACCTCAATCGTAGTTATGTGTCGCAACAGTGTTGATCTACGCGGTTTCACACAAATGCATTCGTATAAGTAATACACCTATACATGTAAATATATTAATATAAATAGCATGTAAATCTTTAATAAATTCTCTTTCTACGCTTCGAGCAACGCTGTTTCATTCGACGAGACCATCGACTCCTCTCACTGTTACTGCGCCTATAAATAGTTACCGATAGCTCTGGCATCACTCAGCCTTTGTTATTGGTCGGTCCGTGAGGCTGCGGATCGGCAGTGAGAAAATCCCTTCCTATACACCTTTCATCCTTCCCACCGTCCGTCTGTTGCCTTAGGTCTCATGGTAACAGGCATCCCGCACTATATATATAAGTATATATTGTACCTATATGGTTAGGGCTAGGTTGTTAGGTGAAATAGGATTGTTGGTAGGTTGTTAGGTGCAAATAGGATTGTTGTTAGGTTGTTAGGTGCAAATAGGATTGTTGTTAGGTTGTTAGGTGCAGGTAAGATTGTTGATAGGCTACAGTCAACCCCCTTCACTGTACATTTAGATCCCTGAATGTACATTTGGTCCTTCGAGCATTTTGAATCCGCGGCCCTATCTGTCCCCCCTAGGACTATGACATAGACAGACAGACAGACACGTTTCAGAAGATACAGGCTGGTGTACTAAAACCGCATCAGTTTGTGGCACTCTGAGACAGATAGATACTGTACGTTGCTATATCCTGTAGACATCTCTCGTCGGTAGCGATTCGGTGACTGGCCTTCCACAAGCGGATCTCACCAGTTCATTGAGAAGGCGCATAAATACCGAGCCGAGAGTGTGGGAGAGGCAAGTACAAATAGGGTAGCTGGGTTAGGAAAAGGGTAGGGACTAGGGACGCTCAAGAAAGAAGATTGATAAAGAAGAAATCGGGAGACAATGGACATTATTAGAATCAACGAACTCATCAAAAGCCAGGAAAACGACTATATTGAATTAAAAAGAACATGGGATAACATTAAAAAGGACTCATCATCAAGGAAAAATCAAAAATACATAACAGAAAGAAGAGCAAAATTGAACAGCGTGTATGAAAGAGCATCGCAGAACCATAGACTTCTACAAGACCAAGAGATTCTATCGACTCACAAATATTTGACACTTAATTATTTCGACACTCATATACAAACCATGTATGATGCAGTTATAGATCACTTGAAAGAATGTGAAGACAAGCTACATCAGACTAAAAAAGTCAGCGACATTAAAATAAACGATGATAAACAAGAAGACATGACTATTTCGCCAAAGTTATTCGTTCAAAAGTACAGACTAAACCAACTTAAGAAGAAAATTGAGACTGCAAAGACCGCCGTTGTCCAACAAAAACCAGCGTGGCAACTACAAGCTCTGATTAATAATCTAGAAAAACTGTTTCAAGATATAGAAGAAACACACATACAATTACTAATGGAGCAAAGTACAATCGACGACGAATACTTCAATAATGATTGCTTTACAGACGCACAAGAACAATTCGAGGAAATAATACAAGACTTACATGAGCAAATCAACGACAAAACAGTACAAACGAGCAGAAATCACCCTACTAAGTTACCAAGAATTAACATTCCTTCGTTCGCTGGGAATTACGAGTCATGGAATTCATTCTATGATCTATTTAAGAAAATTATTGACGAAAACTGTACTATTTCCACAACAGAAAAAATGCAATACTTAAAAACGCATGTCCGAGGTGACGCGGAGAAGCTGATAAAGCATTTGACAGTAAACGAGGTCAACTATAAAGCAGCGCTTACACTGTTAGAAAACCGATACAAAGACGAAAGAAAAATAACACAGACATTCATTGATAAATTAATAGACCTGCCCAAAATTCAGACTCCAAACGCCAAAATGCTACGTAATATGCATGACTGCATAAACGAAAGCCTGGAAGCGTTAAAAACTCAAAATATTAATATATCAACATGGAGCCCAATTTTAACCAGAATGGTAAATCGTAAGTGGGACCCTGACACCAACATGAGATATGAAGACCAATTACAGGAGCCAAACAAGTTACAAGATTTTAAAGAATTAATGAAGTTCTTAGAAAAACGCTTCAAAAGTTTAGAATCAAGCGCCAATATGACAACAACAAACGATTTGCATTCGACATACTCACCAAATATGCAAGGAAAAACTAATTGGCAAGAAAAAAAAGGACTCTGTTGGTACTGTCAAAAAGACCATAATATTCATTATTGTCAAGCATTTAAGGCATTACTTGTCAATGACCGCATTCGTAAAGTGCAAGAAAAACAAATGTGTTATGTATGTCTCATGCACGATGCAAAAAAAGAGTGCATCAGCAATAAGTACAAACATTGTGAAATATGCAATAAGGCACATTCTACACTATTGCACAGAAACACAAATGAATATTATTAGCAAAACAACAAGGGCAAAATAGTATCACCAAAAATACTAACCAAGTAACAAAACCCGGTACATCAACGACATACGATCACAAGTCTCAAATAACAGAAAAGAAAAAAATTATGACTCATGCAGCTACGCAACCCATAACAGTCACAAAACTATACTTCTAGCCACAGCCTTAGTACAGTCAAAAACATTCGACGGCACACCATTATTACTGCGAGTTTTATGTGACCAAGGATCGGAAGCCTCACTATGCACGGAAGAGGTGGCTCAACTCTTAGGGTTCCCGAAACAAAAGATAAAAGCCGAAATTAATGGTATTGCAGACAACATTCCAAAGACCTCCAACTATATGATAGACGTCACACTTCAACCAAGGTTTCCAAGTGAATACAAGTTATCAACATCGCTGATCGTATTACCGAAACTGACGTCATCAGTGCCTAAAGAAAACGTGCAAAAACTGGACCCACAAAAAATAGAAAACAAAATAATTGCTGATCCAACTTATTATAAACAAGGTCCAATTGACATAATTTTAGGCGCTGAAGAATATAGTAAAATACTGTTACAAGGGTTCGAAAAAATAGACAGCGGCATTATCAGTCAAAATACAGAGTTTGGTTGGATATTGTCGGGATTTTGTTCAACGGAACCACGCAATACAATAAAAATATTAAGTCTAATCACTCGTGCCGACGAAATCCAACTTAATAAATTCTGGGAACTAGAAGACATCACTGAAAATCATCAATTAAACAAAGAAGACCAACAGTGTGAACAATTCTATAAAGACACGACTCAAAGAAATAAAAATGGGACATACACGGTCAGGCTCCCGTTCAAGGACCCTTCCTTAGAGTACGGGAATACGCGTCAAAAAGCTGCCGCCCGACTTATTCAACTAGAAAAGAGACTTGAGAAAAACAAAAAATTACGAGAAAAATATAATGACTTCATGAAAGAATACATAACATGAACCATATGATAAAAGTAAACAAAACAAATAATTATGAAGGGAAATATTACATTCCGCATCAACCTGTAATACGAGAAGATGCACTGACTACAAAATTACGCTGTGTATTCGACGCTAGCAGCAAGTCGAATACAAAAATAAGCCTTAATGACAACTTGCATAAAGGTCCACGATTGCAACAAGACTTAGCTACTATATTATTACGATGGCGCAAACACAAAGTTGTGTTTATGGCAGACATAGAAAAAATGTACCGGTTCATAAAAATACATAGGGAAGATCAACCCTTTCAAAGAATATTATGGAGATGGACAATTAATCAACCAATAGAAGAGTACGAGTTAACTACGGTGACTTATGGTACCACTGCTGCACCATACTTAGCCATAAGAACACTTCAACAACTAGCAACAGATGAACAAAAAACCTACCCCCTTGCCAGTAAAATCACCCTAGAAGATTTCTATGTCGACGATGTATTGTCGGGAGATGAAAGCATAGAAAAAGCAAAATATCTACAAAATCAATTAACAAATATGTTACGTGCTGGCGGATTCAATTTAAGGAAATGGTCATCAAATAGCGCAGAATTGCTAGAAAACATCCCTGTAGAAAATTTGGACGACAAAACGATAAAACTACCCTTAGACGAAAATAGAAAGTCACTAGGAGTAATTTGGGCACCAAACGAAGATAGTTTCCAATTTAAAATAACTATAACAACTACCGAGAACCCAACCAAAAAAAATATCTTTTCTGAAATCGCAAAACTATTTGACCCACATGGCTGGCTACAACCTGTACTAATAACTATGAAACTGCTTATACAAGAGATCTGGATCAGCGGCATAGACTGGAATGAACAAGTACCAGAAAGCATAAATAAGAAGTGGACCCACATTCAACAACAATTACATCATATCGAAAAAATAAGAATACCTAGATGGCTACAATATACGACAGGTGTACCTATTGAATTACATGGATTCAGTGACGCATCGGAGAAGGCCTACGGCGCGGTAGTGTACTGCCGAACAAAGGTCAACAACACAACATATCGTGTGTCATTATTGCAAGCCAAATCTAAAGTAGCTCCAAAGAAACATAAAACGACCTTGCCTCGACTCGAATTATGTGCTGCAGCATTATTGACAAAACTAATAAACAAAGTAAAGTCAGCACTTAATTGCGAAAATGTATATATCTATTGTTGGACTGACTCTATGATTACAATGGGATGGATTAAAGGGGAAGCAGATCGATGGCACACCTTTGTGGCAAACAGAGTGTCAGAAATACAACAAACATTACCAAAAGCCACCTGGAATCATGTTGTATCCGCAGATAATCCTGCTGACGTCATATCAAGAGGCATTGAGCCCAGTAAATTGCAATACTGTGACTTATGGTGGAACGGTCCGCAATGGCTTCACACAAACAAACTGATACCGACAAAAATAATACCAGAGCCGATTGAAGAAGTTAAACGGTGCCTTCAGACAACCATAAAAACTAAAAACATAAATGATGTCATGGAACGATTTTCCAGCTTCACTAAAATGGTGAGAATTATATCATACTGTTTGAGATTCATAAGAAGACGAAAAAATACAGCGCCACTGACTTGCACAGAAATAGAGTGCACAACTAAACAAATTTTAAAACAAGTACAAAAAGACGCCTTTCAACAAGAATACCAGATGTTACAAAAAAGACAACTACTGAAAAAAGGAAACAAAATGTCCTGTTTGGATCCGTTTATAGATGACGATGGACTTATCAGAGTAGGCGGCAGACTCCAGCACTCCCAACTGCCCTATGATCAGAAGCACCCGGTATTGTTGCCCTACAACGATCACGTGACAACAATAATAATACATGACGCACACTTAAGAACTCTACACGGCGGAAATCGACTCACACTATCATATTTAAGGCAAAAATACTGGATCATTGGCGGAAAACGAAAAATAAAAAGTTACATAAACAAATGCGTTAAATGTATCAGGTACAAAGCAGAAACGGCGAAACAAAAAATGGGAGCACTACCAAGACCACGTGTGACACAATCATATCCATTTAGCCACACAGGATGTGATTTTGCAGGACCTATACAAGTACGATCAATGAAAGGTAGGGGTCACAAGTCATATAAAGGCTACATAGCAGTCTTCATATGCCTTGCAACAAAAGCCATCCACTTAGAACTGGTAGGAGACTTATCAACAGAGTCGTTTATTGCAGCACTTAGACGATTTATGGCCAGAAGAGGTCATGTGCATCACATGTACAGCGACAATGCAACGAACTTCGTGGGAGCAGCCAAATTCCTATACAAAGAAATTCTAGAAATCACTCAATCACCGCAGTTTCAAAATACATTAACTAACATAGGCACACAATGGCACTTCATACCACCAGCAGCGCCACACTTCGGCGGAATATGGGAAGCTGGTGTAAAATCTATGAAGCACCATTTAAGACGAGTAATAGGAGACAGCACCTTAACCTATGAAGAAGTATCGACATTCCTTCACCAAATTGAAGCATGTCTGAATTCAAGACCATTATGTATTCAAACAGAAAACATTAACGATAACATAGTATTAACGCCAAGTCATTTTCTTATTGGACGTGAAGCAGTGGGCGTACCTCACCCAATAGACAACATAAATACGGACCTCAGAAACCGCTGGAAGCATATACAAAAGATGAAAAAAGACTTTTGGAATAGTTGGACAAAAGAATACTTACACCAATTACAACAGAGATATAAATGGAAGTCAAACGAAGAAAACTTAAAAGTCGGTGCAATTGTTCTAATTAAAGACGAAAACATAAACCCGAGTAAATGGCCCTTGGCGAGGATAAAAGAAATTCACCCTGGACATGATGGCGCCACCAGAGTGGTAACCCTCGAACGATCACAAGGGACGGACCAAAAGAGATCAATACATACTTTGATACCATTACCAGTAAACGAAGACACAAACACAGCGGGAAGTAGGCAAACAACAGCGCCTACGCAAGCTAACTTAGCAAGACTGAATACACACAAGAAAACACATAGCCAGTGTGCTATGCAAAAATCGACAGGCAAGCTGCATTATTGGGTTATAACTTTATTACTGACATTGCAACTTTTAACTCCAGCTACGACTACATATACAAACAAAAACTTAAAATCAGGACTATATATAGAGCAAATGGGAAACGCTTCGTTAGACAGAGGAACCTTTAGAATAGAAACAACCTACGAAAGACTCACGTTAAACCACAATTTAGCAATGGCAGAAAAAGTTTTAAACGAATTCAAAACACTATGCGATTACACTTCGAAAACAACAATCAACACACATTGCGATCAGTACTATCACCACCTACAAGAGGAAGAAGAAAAATTTAAAAGGACACATGAATATTTAACGGAAATGACCAGTACAAGAAAGAAAAGAGGGTTGTTAGGATCATTAATGACTTCAATATTCGGCGTAAATGATGAAGTTTACAGAAACTTAGGGTCACTACAAGAGAACCAACAAAAGCTTATAGACGCAGCAAACCATCAGACAAAATTCATGATTACTACAGTATCGACAGTGAACCAAACAGAAGAAAAAATTAAACGAAAATTAGACAGATTCCAAACAAAGCTTAATCAAGCTCTGAGTTATATTAATGACCATGATCGATGGTACAAATCATTTGACGGTAATCACCTACAAATTCAAGTTATGCAATCGTACCAATTGGCATACAACTATATTACAGAAATCAATGATTACTACTCAGGATTAATGGAAATATACATCATGAAAGCGACAGTATACAGTGTGCTTTCTCCAAAAAACATAGCAGATACTAGTTGCAAAACAGCAAGATACCGTCAAATCTTCATATCATGCAGACTCAGGTACTTGACACTAGATTAACGGAAAACGATACACATATTACAGTGCTATCGTACTTTCCGATTACAGAAAAAACGAAGTATACCTTTATGCACGTCATTCCCATACCAATGAAAAACCAGGATGGTTCATTCACAGGCATAGATATTTCACAGACATTTATAGCTATAGATTACAACAATGAGAAATACTTTGAATTAACTGACGACGAATACAACAAATGTTTACATAGACTCAACAACTTTATCTGCTTTCCTGCGGCCGTCAAAAACATGCAATTAAATAAAAATTGCATTGTTCGCATGATCATAAAAGATGACAACTCTACGTGCCCTACGAGAACCTACAACATCAAAAACAATATTATCTGGAAACAAGTTCAAATGAAAAACACTTGGATATACCTCACGAAGAAAACAGAGACAGTGTCCATTGTATGCGACGGAGAGAGAGAAGAAAGTTTCATCCATGACATTGGAGTAATACAAATTTCAGAAAATTGTATTATTAAAACCACGGCCACTACATTAGTAGCTAAACGAGTACACACAGTCAATGTCTTAGCGTCCTATAGCAGACCCCTTCTATTTCATCTCGATAATAATTATTCTGTAATTAGATCACATACTGATATTTCAAAAGAACAAGTAGTTTTAGATAGTTCTAAAGATATATTTAAGCATGTAGTAGACGAAGAAATGAACGAACAAACAATCTTAGATAACACTATTTGGACCACTATCAATACACAAACTTATATTATTAGTTTTACAACTTTATTAGTAATTTTATGTATTTGTTTATTAATTTATTGTTTTGCTCCACAAATTGTGGCCAGAATACGTGCTATGGCGGCGTCAAGACGGACAACGGTAGCACCAGCCAGCAGTTCCCACGACGAACTACCTGCAGCGCCACCACGACCGCAGCAGCACACTTACGCGCGGCCGGCTCCTCGGGGGCAGCAGCCGACTCTCTACGAGATGAAGACCTTGAAGACCTACTCTTCTGAGACTCGCCAAAATGTTCACGCGAGGATGTGAACATGCCGACGCAGCAGGGCAGTGACCGCGATGAACCAGAATCAACCTCAATCGTAGTTATGTGTCGCAACAGTGTTGATCTACGCGGTTTCACACAAATGCATTCGTATAAGTAATACACCTATACATGTAAATATATTAATATAAATAGCATGTAAATCTTTAATAAATTCTCTTTCTACGCTTCGAGCAACGCTGTTTCATTCGACGAGACCATCGACTCCTCTCACTGTTACTGCGCCTATAAATAGTTACCGATAGCTCTGGCATCACTCAGCCTTTGTTATTGGTCGGTCCGTGAGGCTGCGGATCGGCAGTGAGAAAATCCCTTCCTATACACCTTTCATCCTTCCCACCGTCCGTCTGTTGCCTTAGGTCTCATGGTAACAGGCATCCCGCACTATATATATAAGTATATATTGTACCTATATGGTTAGGGCTAGGTTGTTAGGTGAAATAGGATTGTTGGTAGGTTGTTAGGTGCAAATAGGATTGTTGTTAGGTTGTTAGGTGCAGGTAAGATTGTTGATAGGCTACAGTCAACCCCCTTCACTGTACATTTAGATCCCTGAATGTACAGAAATGATATAACATAATATTTATATGTAAATGTTTAGTGTACAATGTTATATATGGATATAACATACTGCACTACATTTATACAGGTACATTTAAATACGATTATTTAATTCCCTGTTTACTACCTTAGCGTATACCTAGCCACTGTTGAACAAAATAAGAAAAACAAAAACGCATCGCAATATTTACGAAGCCAGAGGTCCGGGAACATTGTTCTCATTTGTAGCATCAGATTACTCGAGCGCACATCAACATATTCCTTAACAAAACGTGCATAAAGATGGAATGTTGAACAATCGCTTCAGTTTTACATTCTAAACGAAAATAGTTAACGTGCAGGAGTGAGTGGCTCGCGAAAAGAGCCGGCTGTTTAACATTCATTGAGTTGTAATTGGAGCTGAGCAAATAGCGCCCCACGCGGCCGGCGAGAGGCAGTAGGTCCACGCGTGCACTACTACTGGTACTTCTGTGTAGCGCGTGAATAGTGCAAACTACATCCCTTAATGAATCTCATTCCATCGTCACGTAAATCTTTTGAAATGAACTTATGTACGGTAGGTACCTACCTGATTTCATCTGGTAGTCCCAGGTTAAGATAACGCTCACCATGAAGGATACACGATATGATGGAATATAGTGAGTGTTCCCCTTGTACAAGCAGGAAGGAAGCAGCTACGCTCGGCAGGCCGCGGTCGCTCCCGGCACTACAATATTCTGACATTAAGTTCGGCGCGTCGTGGCATCGGCCGCACTGCCTCGGTCAGCTGCACCTGCCGCACGAACCGAACGATATTATAAAGGAGCTACCGCCACGTACACTGTAACAACAAGTCATGCATATTGTAATCAAACTTCTACCTGAAGCTACAAATACAAATAGACGCGTCACTTTGTAACATCAAGAGAATGTCATTGCAAAAGGCAGACTATGCATTGTGCATAAAATAACGCAAGAAATATAGGGCAGTAAGGTTCCGCGCGAGTGGAAACAAACGCAGGCTGCACGTACTTATCGTTTGCTTTCAGAGCGACACAACACTGCTCTCACGGCGCGCCGCCGCCCGCCGCCGCCCGCCACCGCCCGCCGCCGCTCGCTCCATATAACACGATGTCTTCGAGGAATGGACGCATTCACAACTTGCATACCTGACACCGCCCACATATTTATTCGGCGTTGTGTAATATAAATAATATTATTTTGTAAGAATACTCACACATCGAACATTGTCCACACCACAGAAAAGTTAGGATTAGGTACTGCAATGAAGAGTATGCCTACGCAGCTTTATTTTAACACATCACTACTTTTTGTTTGCGTCCATATTTCTTTTTAATTGCTTTTCGACACGTCGAGTTATAGGAAAAAGGTTGGTGGTTTTGGTATATGCTACGCGCGCGCGTGTGTGTGTGTGTGTGTGTGTGTGTGTGTGTGTGTGTGTGTGTGTGTGTGTGCGTGCAAGAAAAGCGCCATTTAATGGAATGATTGTAGTAACAGCTCCTCGTCCCCCGGTCGCCAGTGACTGCTAGAGACCGGCCCACGCACCGCCACGGTCACCGTGTCGCCTACTCTGAGCATGAAATCCGCTTACCGGGTGCCGGGCGTGGGTCGTCGCCTCGCTCGACCTACGTTCCCGGAATGACATGATCAGACATTTTTATTCCCATTCTTCTCAATAGATTCTCCTCATAATCCGTTAAGTTGTGCAAAATTTCGCAGATGTTTGTATTTTGCAATGTAAACTGTATTTGCTTGTTCATTTCTTCCCTATTTGTATTTATATAAGATTATATTATGATTTTAAGTTGTGTATCTGCGACGTACCTAGACGTGCGATATACAATTGGCAGTAGTGTACTGGTAAATCACTAACGTATCTGTAGATGCTAACTAGTTAAAAATATTGATAAAGATGGCAGCAGTAACGAGCTGAGAGTACTGTCGGCGGTGACGCTGGTGTCACGTGCGCTCCGGTTCATATCCGGCGCACAATCAGCCGCCGACCGGATCCGACGGACGTGAGACGTGCTACACGAACTCACGAACACACGAGGAGCACGCTCAGTGAACGCGCGCCGTAAGTATGTAGGCACGAGGCGCTCTATACGTGTTCATTTACACTAATCGAATGCGTTACAAAATAAATAGCTAGTAAGTTTCAGTTCACGGATATTGTCCAATGACCGAGCAGACATTATCTACGTTAGTTAGAGACATTATATATTTGAAAGCGTTATCTAGTTTAGCTCTACTTCGTGAAAAATAATCACGTAGCTGTCTCGTAGTACGTGACAGAGTGAAAAAGCATTTTTTCAATTCCAGGTAGCTAGTTAGTATTAGTCGCAGGTGTTGTTCTATCACAAATAATGCCGGCCGGGCCGGGCCGGGCCGGGTGCGCGCCGTGACGGGCCGGACAGGGGCTATCCGTTACACTTGATTGGCTCGCGTTAGTTCGCTGACACACTCCGACACTACGTGCGAACTACTTCGCAACAAATCTGTACGTCAGTGCACCGGAGTCGTATCTAAATGTAATCAGTATAGCATCGTGACTTCTGTCTAGGGTGAGTTTGTTCACGTAGTAGTTAGTATTGAGTGTCCAGTGTACGATGAAACTATTATTCAGCATTTTATGTAGAAACAGTCGTAGGTCATTAGTTCATTCTGAACCATAGTGCAGATAATTATATATTTGCAGGTACTTACTGCTACATGCAGTGGACGCCGGGCGCTCCCAGCGTGTCCTCGTCCTCGGCCCGCGGCCGGATATTGCACTGAGATTGTTAATGGATTACACTGACTCTCATTCTACTGTACCGGAAAATAAATTCCTTATAATGTTATTTGTTACTGAATCACATCATATTTCGATCACTAGCAGCAGATTCGTCATACTGAAATCATAAAATTCAATAAAGGCTTTGACTGAATCATGTGAAAGCCAAGGCATCTTCTAACTTTATTCTTAATTGTAAAGTTGGTTAACCTGTAATTGGGCTCACCCAGTACCTATTGTTACCTTTGATATCTCTTAATACTATGTATACAGAGGCTGTTGGTATACCTATTTAAATAAATAAACAAATAAAAAGTCTTCATACTACGTCATTAAGTATCAGAATTTTATGCAAGTAAACATGTTGTCATGGCGGGTTCAAGCTTCGTGTATGAGATGTTGAATGATTCTCACACAACTTGGAGTCTAGGTGGAAACAAGTCGCTCGATAGTCCGGTGAGATGATATTTATTGATACACTAAACTAACACGTCCACTATATTATCAACTAAACTAATGATTGATGAGTACTGATGTACATATACATGGCGCTTTATACAGTGATTTGAGTAAAGCGATGTAAAAGTGCTGATGTGAATGTGCGTGTGCCCTGTACGATACATGGCTCGTACACCTCGACTGTTAAACAAAAGGTAACACGATCGGTGCTAATGTGGCAAGCACCCGCGCCGAGGTCATCCTCCCAGCTCACTGGCTGCTCCGATCTCAGTAACAACTGCTATAATTAAGTGTTAAAAGCTTTAACTCCTCGCTCCGGCCGCGTTATCGTTACCCTTTGTACTGAACAGCTGAATGCTAATGTAGCCGCCATCAGATAATACGTCGCGCTGCTTGCTCTGGCCAGTCATAGCGCGTGAATACAGGGAGGTACCATCACAATACAATATTCATAGAATGCCTTGTCCTAATACTATTGTTGCTTATAATTCTATTTCATCATTTTTCATTATGACCTAAAAGTTTTTGTAAGAATTTTTATAATCGTTATTTAATCGCAAACAACGGTTTTGGACTAAAAACCCAGTCCTTGGTTCAGTGAGCACTATACCCAAGTAAAAGATGTGTATCTATGTAGTATATAAAAGCGTATATGTAAATTAATATTATGTTATAGTCTGTAAGCGAAACGTATAAGTACACACAGGCAGTGTGAATCACAAAGTTTTAGAAAAACACATTTCCCGCTGAACTGGTACACTGTTGCAGTTTTTCCCAACAGATGCACATTGGTGGATTTTTACAAAGTTTGCGAAAGAGGAACTCAACTCGCACGGAGAGTGAAACAATACACAAGTACGACATAGTGAGGTTGTAGCGGCGCGCGGCGGCGTGTCGTGTCGTGCGCCGCGCGCTGCCAGGCCGCATTATACAGCGGGAGGACAGAGGATCTAAATTAAATAACTTTGTTCATAAATATTTATCAGAAGAGGGCACCATTATGCAGCCAAGGTGAGCGAACTAATAAAATAGTTGTTGTCGCCGGAGGGACGTTTAGGAAGAGGTAACGAGATATAAAGAGGATACACAAACAAAGGCACGGCCACATGAACTTACTAACAGTGCCGTGCTCTGCAGTGCTCGTTAGTACCCGCGCCTGTAGCCAAGCTGACTAATTAATAAATCGTTCACTCTATAGGAACGGAGTAAACGTAAATAATTTTACTTAATTCGAGTACTTAGATTCGATCATTACTTCTGTAGCTGGTTCCAGACAATAGTAAAGTAATTATAAGCAGTCGGGGTCCTGCTGTACGGCTGGGAGTCACGTCGTGTGTCTGTCGGGGCTGATCCTCCACGGAGCGCACCCTCGTCAATCAACGCCATCTGTCGGCCTGCAATTAACACCGGTGTTAGGCTCGCCTGTGTGCACCAATCACCGATACTTTCTCGATACCTACTTAGACACTGGGATATATCGTCTGTCTACTGACGACCGGTATCTACTATCTTCATAGTTATACAGAAACAGTGCTTGAATATCGACCGAGATTTGAAAATTAATTGTTAATGTTCGTAGCTGTAAATAATGATAGAGATCGTCATAGATGTGTATTAATCTATTTATACCATAAACCTAGTTCATGCAGTGTTTGTTCCATTATTTGACCTACCATGATGGCAACACATACATATATCAGCCGAGCGGTTGAAGAATAGCATCAAGTTGATGTGGTTCATGTAATGCCTCTCTTTGGTCGCGCTCGCGCACAATGGCGACACGTGCGCGCTCTCATTTGAGACGTTAATCCCAATAACAATGACAGGCCACGTGACCTGTTACCGCCACTACTCACGCTCTCAGCTCCAGGCTATAAATACTTCCGGGCGGCTATAAACGGCGCCGGTTTACTACGATCGTACCGGAGTCTATTAACGGCGTTAGAGAAGGCTTAGTGGTAGTGCTGCTCGCGGTACACTGGAGCGAAGTGACGCGGGGGGATATGTTACTGTTAAATGTTGACATTCTCTATAGGTATATAGTACAGAGACATTCCGATCTATGTTACTGATAATAACAATGAAATCCAAAAGTTCCCCCGCACCGTGAGGAGTTTCTTGAAAGTAGTTGTTACTGCGGCGGATCATTCAGCTATAGACGTCGGGGCTCCGCGCGGACTCGACGAGACTTCCACTTGAAGCGATCTCAATACAAACTCGCTGCCGGCCGACTTTTACTCTACAACTACGGAAGTTATGTAACAAGGTACCGACTTCGAGTGCATTGAACATTCTACAACAGCTTTAGATGTACCGAGATCCCTTCGACAGAGTGTACTATGTAGCTATCTCAGCAGCACGTCGATTGTACAAATGAACCCGCGGCTCAATATATCAACGAGTTACAAGAAATACATTTACTCTAAATAAAAAAATACAATAATGGAATGTTCTAAAGTACTACTGATTGGAAGTAATACCGATAATGCTGTTACAGATAAATTGTAGAAAAATCGAAACCTTGCGGTCACTATTTGCGACTATTCGAGCAACACCGCGGCCTGTTAATCTTTAAGTACTTACCAAGTACTTACTGATTAGAACGTGAACACACAGGAAACATAATTATAATAAGCATATAATACACAACATTACAGTAGATAAACTCTCACATACACATACACAGTACACACACACACACACACACACACACTGCGGCGACTCACTGCCGACAGTTGATGATCTGTTGGTTACGAGTTAGTGGGTTAATAAATAGTAGGAAACTACAGAACAAACATAATCATTTGATAACTATACATCATCAAGTCACCCCTCGTCACCCGGTGCCCCCCCCGCCCCCCGGCCCCCGGTGTACCTACAGCTGTTACAGTTACCTCTGTGCGACTGGGACAAGTATTGCAAGGTCTACTTTGTTACTTCATTAAGATGAACCGCAACAACTTCAGTCTAGGAAGGGTGCTGTGACACTCCGTACAGTGCTTGCTCGTGTGACGTCACTATATAGTATGCCATGATGATGACGTCACTAGCTCATTTGATCACTAATAGAAACTGAGCAGTTCAATGAATATGATTAAATAATTAACAATATTAAATAACCTTTCAGTGTGTTTACATCAATATTAAGTTCAAACGAAGCCGCGCGCTGTTTACAATATAACCAATGGCCCGTAAATTACTTAAATTTGAAAATATTATACTTGTGATAAGTTTATTACACGAACACGAATCAGGTGTTGTACCACGAGCATTCACTGTTTGTGTCGTGTTTGTAAGTAGCGACGGTGGTTAACTCTTGAACTGCCTGCAGTAGTGTGTACAGAAGCTGCTCTACTACAGACACTGAAGTAGTGCACGCGACTCCGCGCACTGTGTAGTAGAGCAACCGGCGCGGCGTGCCATTCCATTAGCGGCGGTATGCGGCTGCCGCGATGCTCCTGTGACACACTATTCTTTACCTTAAGCTCCAATGCTGTTCGCTATTACTTAAATTTCGTCTCACAATTGTTTACGAAGCACTGAACATTTAAAGTATTGTTATTTTTGTGTAACTTTTTCTATTTGAAATGATTCTCAGTCGCTTGCTGCTTGCATGCCTCTGTGAGCAGTAGTACGTACTGCTACGATCCAATTAAAAACAAAACATGCGGAAATAAGAAGTGATGCTATCTTTTAAAAATAAACTAAGGTCAGACCGTCGTCTTCGGAATTCCAATATTTCAACAAAGGTATGAAATATTCGAGGGGAGGTGAACAAACTGCTGCTGAGAGTATTTATAGTCTTATTTCATTCAATTGTTTTTTATGAAAAAACTTGAGAGCGTAAACCAATATTGAAATACTAATTACTCTTGTCTAGAGGTAGTACTGTAAGCAAACATATAAGTAGGTTTTTTTGCCAGTCTGTTTGATATACTTACATGGTTCATCGTTTGAGATCGCCATCTAATACGATAAATAACTAAACCATCCGGACGTAGTCGTGAGTAGAAGGAATACTTCGTAACAAAGCGATGTAGTAAACAAGCACTAGTGAGTAACATCGCGCATGTTGGTCACGGGACACTTTGAAGCTACAATACGTAGTACATGTTAAAATGGCGGGGAGCGATGAGTATTAAGTGGCGTCCCTTGCACTCGTACAGTCACCCGCGCCGGCGCTGAGCACTCCCTAAACGAGATAAGCCACGTCCTGCCTCCGTCTGCTCACCTCCTGCACTCCTCAGAGAGTGCTCGGTTCTTTCTGTGAGAGAAAGGATTACCCGGCTTATCGTGGAGAGCCGCGACTGTCACGTCAAACGGATCACTTCTTAAAATATTTTAAATTACTACCGTCAGTTATTGTAGAATTTGAAAGTATGCTGCTTCAAAACGGACAGTGACAAACTATATATTACATTTATGACTTAAGTAACATAGTAGTTAACGATTCTATGATTATTGTGCCGTGTTAACATAATACACACATACGACGTTGTAAGGATTGGTATTAGTAAAACACTCTGACTGCTGATTGAATACTGGCTCTTTATTAATAAAGGTTGATATTTAAATACACGAGTAAGATACATTGATATATGCAAACTTAGAACTATAGGATATACACTACACACTACACCTTCCCCGGAGGGATAAAATAAAATATTATGTTAGTATTATTTTATTTTTATGAATAAACATGATTAACATTCAATATATTTTTTTATATATATAATATTACCGTTAATTTATGTCAATTAATTATATAAAGTATAAAGTACATACCTAACTAAGAGTATGAGGTTATTATGAATTTAATTACAAGATAATATAACAAGATAGGTAAGTAAGTATAACTAACAAAATAAAATGCTGTAATACACAAAAAAAAAATTATAAGGTATAACATATTATGAATAATATAACTTAGTCCTATTCTTATGAACTAAATCTGTTTTTCCATTATCTTTCAATATTTCGACATTTGGTGAAACATCTTTGATTACCAAATATGGTCCATTATAAATACTTTGGAGTTTGTTTCCTGTCTCGTTTTTCACAAGTACCAAATCATTCGGTTTATAAGTAACAGGATTACACTTTAGATCATGCTTTTGTTTTCTTATGGATTTACTTTCACATAAATTATTATACGCTTCTTTCTGAGATGTTTGCAATCTGTATTTCAATTCCAATGGATAATTATCATAGTTATACAGTGGATCTACTGATTTTTGAGTAAAATTGGATGGTATATTGCATTTTTTTCCGAATACCAATTCAAATGGCGTAAATTTTGTAGCGGTGTGGACTGAGGTATTATAGGCAAAGCACCAAAAGGGCAACCATGAACTCCATGTATTTGGATGGTTGTCCGTTTGGATTCTTAGATAATTACCTAAACTCTTATGAGTGTTTTCCAGAGAACCTATTGTTTCGTGATGGTATGCGGTAGAGTTTAAAGTTGTTATGTTGAGTAGTTTACACGTTTCTTTGAAAACAGATGACAAAAATTCAGTGCCTCTATCAGTTGCTACTCTAGCGGGGATACCAAACCTGAGTATAAAATGGTTAACAAAATTTTTCGCTATCTCCTCAGCATTTTTTGTTGTCATAGGATAAGCTTCTATGTATTTACTCAGCTCACATTGAATAGTTAAAATATAAAGAAAATCATAATCTCGATCTAAGGGTCCTACTACGTCCAAGTAGACTTTCTCCATTGCCGAATTAGCTGTTGTTGTAACAACTAAGCTCTTTAACGTAATGAGAAGTATGTTTTTGTCTTTGACACTTGTCACATTTTTTTATGAATTCTTTAACATCTCTTTCAAGTCCTGGCCAAAAGTAATACTTTTTGATGTTATTATACATTCGTCTTATACCAGCATGGCCACTTGTTGGTAGAAGATGAAAATCATTTAATATTACTTTTTGGTCATCCTTATTTTCAATTAATTTTATGTCATTTAATATACACAATCGCGGACCGGTCCAGTTTTTAAACGACTTTATTTGTGTAGCCACTTTTTTAATAAATTCATCATAGATTTTATTTCTTATAAAAATTAATTCGTGCACGTTAATTTTTTCACAAATATATTTCAGTTCCCTCACAAATGCGGCTGGCGTCAATTGTGATCTGGCAACTGGATTTATAATAACGTCATTTTTGATGACGAATAACAAAACACTCTGCTCTCCATTTCTATCTCATTTGACCTACGTAGGTTATTTAACTCATTATAATCTATAAACTTTAGTTCTACAGACATCCTCGATTTACTATGAATCTCCACGACTCTTGGTTGCGCAGGCCAATCGTCAGTAGTATCCATAGCACTTGAAGAATGTTGCGACTCTTGCACTTTTCTATATTGCGAACGCGTCATAACCGTGATTATACTTTCATGCATATTTTTTAAGTCAGTTGATGTGATAGGTAATCGTGACATTGAATCTGCTGGAATATTCGTCGATCCTTTTATATATTCTACGATAAAATCGTACTCTTCAAGTAGAAGTCTGAACTTTAAGAGACGACTAGATGGGTCACGCATGCCAAATAAATAAATAAGTGGTTTATGATCGGTTTCAATAACAAATGTACGACCATACAAATAAGGACGGAAATGTTTTACTGCCCACACTATTGCTAACAGTTCTTTTTCTCCGACGGGATAATTAATCTCGGCCTTATTTAAATTTCTACTTGCGAATGCTATAGGTTTTCTGTTGTCATTGCATAAAACTGCACCCAATGAATATTTAGAAGCGTCGGTTTGTAATATGAACTTATGATTACTAGAAAAGTTAGGATATTGAAGTATGGGTGGGCTAGAAATGATAGACTTTAAAGTAGAAAAAGCAGTTTGACAGTCTTGATCCCATATGAATAACGCATTTTTCTTAGTTAGCTTTGTTAAGGGATAAGCTATATTGGCAAAGTTTTTGATAAACTTCCTGTAATAGTTGGCGAATGCGATAAACCTAATTAATTCTTCCACATTTTTCGGTGTTGACCAGTTATTTAAAGCACTTATTTTTTTAGGATCAGGCAAAACACCTTCACTCGTAATGACATGTCCTAAATACAATATATCCTTTTTAAGAAAATTACTTTTGCGGGGATTTAACTTTAAATTTACATGACGCAATCTAGAAAAAACATCTATGAGGTTTTTGTTATGGTTTTCTAATGAATTTCCAAAAATAATAAGATCGTCTAAATATACTAGACACTTCTCATATGTTAATCCTGACATTGCGACAGTCATCATTTTGAAAATGCATTAGGGCTCGTTTTTAAACCCATTGGCATTCTTGTCATCTGGTATTGTCCAGATAACGAAGCAGTACTTTTTTCTTCATTCTCAGAAACTTTAAACTGTCCAGTACAAAATGCTGTGTATTTCCGACTGTCGGGGTCAAGGTCACATTGGTAATATCCATTAGAAAGGTCAAGAGTAGTAAAGTATACAGAACCAGAAGTGAATCTAAAATTTCAGTAATATTTGGGAGAGGGAATTTGTCCTCTAGTATGTAGTTATTTAATTTCCTGTAATCTATTACTAAACGCCAATTCTTATTACCTGTATTATCTATCTTTTTAGGGACCAATAAAATTGGACTCGACCATTCTGATTGACATGGTTCAATTATACCTTCTCGTAACATGTTACTAATCTGCTTGTTTACTTCTTGTTTTTGCGAGTAAGGTATTCTATATGGTTTACTAAAAACTGGTTGAGCATTAGGTAGTAAACTGATTTTATGTTTGTAAATATTTGTTGTTGTTAACTTATCACCGGGTAATAAAAATATGTCGGAAAATTTCGCACAAATATTTTCTATAGTGATTTGCTCTTCCTCATTCAAATGTTTTAAATCTAATAAGCTAAACAATTTTCGCACTCTATCTGCGTTAATATTTCTACACTGCTCAAAAGTACATAAATTATAGTCACTAATTTTATGTAATTTTGGTTCAAATGTGTCAATGTGAACCTCTGTTTCGTTTGTATTTAGTATCAAAATAGGTATCACACCATTCACGGGTTTAACTAATACGCTGGCAATAAATATTCCTGTTCGTAATTCAGACGAACAAACAAGACACTCTTCAGTAATTTCGGTAGGTATGTAATGTATTGACTCGGACCTTGGTGACAAAGTTAAGTTATAAGAACCTCTTGTGTTATTTAGTTTTAAAGGCAAGATTACATTTGCATCATTATTATTTAATGTTAAACTTCCACAGCCATAATCTAATACAGCATTGAATTTCATTAGAAAATCTTGTCCTAAAATAGCATGTGCCAAACACGGCAAAGAATTAAAAACATAGAACTTCTGATTAAATGTCTGTCCTCCTAAATCATAACAATTGCTCATGGTTAAATAAACATATCCGATTGCTTCTACGGTGCCTCCGATTCCGCTTATCTTAATGCTCTCTTTATGGATAGGTATGTTTAATTCAATAACATGTTTATATTTAATAGCACTAATAGTAGCACCCGTGTCAATTAAAAATAAATATTTTGATGTATCTACGAACAATTCTACGTAACAATTACTGTTACTTGCAAATACAAACCCATTATTCACGAAAAAACTTGCTCTGCTCCTCGGTTGAATTAGTTGTTAAGAGTTCATCGTTTTTTAAAACATGAATGTTGGCATCAGTACGTTGACTGTTCTTTTGACGATCTCTGGTGTTATTATATCTATAATTAGAATTATAGTACGTACCTCGATACTGTTGTGGCTGACCTCGGGTATAGTTTTGGGACGAACGTCCACGGCCACGGTAGAAACTCGCACCACGATTGCCAGTGAACCTGCTAAAGTTGTTATTCGCGAAGTTGCGACGAAATTGGTGAATGGCTCCACGATTATGCTGGCCTTGAAAATAATTATTACGTTTCCTAAAAGTTAAAACGTTTTCAGAATGAGACGGAAATGCAGTGGTCTCTTCGTCTATAGCGGCTTGCACCGCGTCCTTTAAGGTTTCAAACTTTTGTGCAGCTATTATCGTACTGAGCCGTCTATTACGTAATCCGTCGGCAAAACGTTTAATAGCTTGTTTTTCATTTAAAGGTTGTAAAATTCTAAGGTTCTCAGTTTTGCCCTCGGCTTGCGCTATAGACAAGTCCATAAATAGCTCAGTCAATTCCTTACCGTAATCATTAATCGACCTTTGATCTTGTCGCGAAGTTTGAAGTTTATTTTGCAAGGCAACTGCACTCTTTTTAGGTAAAAGAATCATACGCATATCAGTCAGTAACGCATCAATAGATGGATAATCAGACTTAAGGCTTAATTTTGCTTGGTGAGAGAGACGACTTTTTAAGACAAAGTTAATTAAACTTAATTGACATTCGGTTTTTAGGGTAGAGCTATAGTACTCGATACCATCTATAAGTTGACGAGTCGTCAATTCCTCGTTATTCATGACTGGCAACAAACTCAAAGCTATCTTTAAATTAAACTCCATTTTGGATTCAAGATTCGATGTTTCACCAAATTGCTCAAAACTACTTTTAGTTATAGGTAAATGCAACTTATTACAAAACTCTTGAATTTGGGCGTATAACTTTACAATTATATCACAACGCGATTTAACTAATGACAAAGTTTCGCCACTATATATCTTATTATCTATTTGTTTTCTAATGCTCACAAGTAAAACAGAATAATCATCATATATAATAGTTGCTTCATTCAACTTTTCTCTCAAACGATCTGGTGTCCTCCTTTCTAAACTTAATTTGAACAAATTATCTTTCAATTTTTTCAAGTTTTCGTATATGTCATTAAGCTCTAATGCCATTATTTGACATTTTTAAGGAAAGTGGAGTAACCAGCTTAAGTAATAACTAATAATTAAAATATATAATATAACCGTTTACCACACATAGTTCAACACTTTTCGGATCGGTTTCACTTTACACGACACATACGCGCACTTGGTATCACACTGTAGTTTACGCACCGACATCTTCTTTATTACGTGGACGCCCTTGTCCTGGACTGCTCGAGCACGCTGAGCATCGTTTTCTTTCTGTAGTTTCCTGCGACTACGCCGATAAGTCGAATTTCTCAGAGATTGACGTAGGATTTGGTCATTGATCCACTGGTGATGGCAGTTCTTATAGCATTTGTACAGAAAATAGGCTGCCAAGATCAGCAACAACCCCAGAATTATCATCATCACTATGCTGATCGCAGAAAGATGAAACTGTAGCTGTTCAGTAACAGCCACATTCGAAGCTCCAATGCCATTTTGGTTTATAATCACTTCTTCGCGTTTTGGGGTATAAGAATTGCACATTTTAAAGTTTTTAGTTTTTTATAATATTTCGTTTTGAAAGTTCAATAACGCAACGTACACTTAGAATAAGAGTCTGTACCACCCACGTTGCAAACCCGACACCTCAATACCAATCCTGGCAGGGTCGCCATGTAAGGATTGGTATTAGTAAAACACTCTGACTGCTGATTGAATACTGGCTCTTTATTAATAAAGGTTGATATTTAAATACACGAGTAAGATACATTGATATATGCAAACTTAGAACTATAGGATATACACTACACACTACAACGTAAGCTAAGAAAGAATACTCAGTAATTGTACAACAACTGCACTAGAATCTACGAAATATAATTGTACTTATATATATATACTTTTGTAATTAATCCTGGCAAGTGAAAGCTTCAAAGTCATTTTTAAACATAAACGCATCGAGGCTGAGCCCCGCTAAAGTTCATACGAAATTGGATCAACATTGAATGAATTAATGCATTACGGTTGAATTAAACAAATGGGATAGCTACTACTTAAAGAGTGACTTTGCTCAAATACTTTCTCACAATAAAAAAATAATAATGTTGATATGTGCTAAAACCGTAGCCGTACTACGCCGTAGCAACGCTACGCGGCTACGTGTTTACGTAGCTCCATGGACCTTACACGCCGGGACGAATTTGTTCAAATATAAAAATCGCAAATGGTCGCAAATACTTGATATATTGATGTTCGGTTAAGTTATTTGCCAGCGGTGCAGGGAATACTAATGTGGACGGGTCCACGAGTGTTGCGGCGTTACTTTGTGAGGTTGTTGTCACTTGTTTACTTTTTACTCGAACGTATTGCAGGAAATGTGGTAGCCATCACAAGCATATATCAACGCAGCAGTTGGGAGGATTGAATAGTTTTGATAAATGTTCGACCAGATTGTTAGCATTTCAATAGACAAACCAATACACTGAATTGGAAATAATTTGATATGAGTAAGCACAACCGCCAGTGCTGAGCTGGCGCGACGGCGCTCATTATCTGATACAGCTGTTAATCACCGCGTAGAACTGCTGACCGAGCTCTGTGATATTGTTTGATAGTGGCCCGCAGTGGCTGACTCTCACACCCGCCGCGGACGTGATCCGGCCACGTGTGACGGAGACCATCACACGTGGCACATGTGCCAGACTGTGTATTACATAACATATACAGGGTGTTTATTTTTAAGTTAAATACTTAGATCGGGGTTAAAGGCAGGTTCAGAGCTGACTGAATACTCCGTAAACTAGGTAGTGTTACAATATAATTTTTGTTTTACTTTCGTACTTCTGTCATACAACGTTTCTAATATGTATGATGGAAACCGCAGCGAACATCTGTGTGTACTCTACGTTATTGACCTGTATACGCATTAACTCGTTGAGTACCGTCATTATAGACACAATCAAAGAACAATATGTTGCGGTCACCGGTGACCGCTTGGTGTTTGACAGTTTAATATTATAAGAAACAAATATAAATACTGTAAGATTTTGTTTATTATGTGTTAATTAAAATCAGTCGGTGCCAGTGTATTCGTTGTGTAGTGCGGCACTAATCCAGTTACCGCCATATCGAGCGCGAGTCGCGGCCGATGCACAGCTGTATACACCGCGCGCCGGTTTACTGCCGCGCTTTCACCAACAACGGTTGTTGACTAATCCCTACCTCTCTGTTCCCAACATAATATACAATAACAGAATAACAATAACTGCTTCTGTACAACTAAAGCCTTGTGTTTGGATGTACTCGCCTGGTAACGTATTTGATAACGCTACATAAACATTTCAACATTTTTAGAATGAACCAATAACAGCGGTCACCGAAATAAACCAAACGGGATAATATCGCTTTGAACAAAACAAAATACAATTAAAATGACACAGTAACAATTGTTTGGCAAATACATTAAAACATAAATCATAGAGCAGACCGCAGTGTGTTGTCCCGGGCGTATGTTCCACATCCAGACGGACGGATTTATATATACGGAGCTATCGAGCGCTGGAGCAATAACTGCGCGGACTGCAGTGCACGACCAGTCGGCTAGTCCACTAGCGTTGTCAAACATTCATACTCTCTGATTATTGCAGAGAGAGACAGAGAAGTATTAATTTGATAATATACTTGGAAGAAGAACTTCGTAAGCTAAATTAATTACTTATATTTTTAAAAAAAACATCTTGATTTTTTCTTGTACCCAGCATTTAAAAATATACAAGGTCACATACACATGAGTTCAGACCAGAAACAACCATTAGAGGATTATAAAATGAGTTACTCTGTGCGAGATTAAAATCCACAACACAGCCGGTTGCCCAGCCACCGCACGCACCTCTACACTTTACTAGAGGTAAAGAAAGAAATAGAGCGTACTTCGACCAGCAATTAGTAAGAAGCAATACGTTCATTAAAACATGATTGTCATTTTATTCAGTTAGTTCATGAAATCCTTGGTAGCGACGGTTCACTTCGATAAGTTTATGTCATTGGTTTGGTAGTTGTTGATCACGCGGTTGTCTAAAACACTTTACTTCTTTCAAGACTAACTGTTAACCAAGATATAATGTTTTGTGACATTCCATGGTAAAATAATATGTGAGTCGTAAACAGTGTCCCGGAGGCAGTGCGCGAGGGGCGCACGGCGGCGGCACTCGGAGCTCTTACAAATATTAGCGCAACTAGCACGTGATCAGATTTGAATGAATTATTCAAGTCGCGGCCCTCTACCGTTTGTCTTGAGAGACGGCTGCAGAATCCGATAGCGCTTCAGCGCTGCACCGCGTAGAGATTAGATCATGCAAAAATGTTCCACGTATTATAGAGGATGGGTGCTGCAAGCGCTGCATTGTAATGAGATCAAATGCTCGAATTATGGATGGTTTAAATGTGCGATCAAGTTTAACAGATCGTCGGGAATTACTACCGGAACGATAAAAAGGCATTCGTATAAAATATTTTGTAAGATATGGTGTTAGAACAAACTACCAACATTTATGAAAACTTACTTGTTCCATAATGTAGACTATGAAGTCAATCGGAGGCTAAGTGTGAAGTTGAAATACTAGTCTGGTGTTGTGATATGTGACGTCACAATATTCACTTGTATAGTACATAGGTATATTATTATATCTCTCTTGTGTTGTTTGTATCGTTTGTAGGAAAAAAGCTTAACTGCAGCATACAAACAGAGTGATGTAAATATTTGTGATCCTCATGAGGGTGATATTGTCATTTTTAGTAAATCCCTTCTTTGATAAAGAAAACAAATGTAATTGGTAAAACACTAGTGCACGATCCTGCAATGACACCGTAGTGTCTAGGTATCGGTGCGCGGTGAGAGGACGGAGCGTCTGCAAAACAAGTGGAATTTATATCTGCGCTCAATATTGTACGGTCGGAAACAAAAGTAAAACTTTGCTCATAGATTGTTTAATGGCTTCCGCTGGCGCACCTCCAATGTGCGGTTCCGTTGGTTTAATCTGCTGACTGTAAATCTTAGATTTTGTTCATTACCCAATCTTTGTGTTACACCAATGAATGAAACTTTTAGTACAGTGTCGTAATGTTGTTTACTCTATTGTGATAACAAATAACACAATTTTGTTAAGGCAAATTTATGTATTTATGATTTACTAAAAAATGTTCCAAACTAAAACAATTTAATGACTAAACAGAAAAAATACAGAATAGTGTCGAATATGTGAATGTATTAACGCTGTGTGTTGGCAGCGCTGTACCGGTCGCGGTAGAGTTGGCGCGAGAGCCGGGCGGTGACGGCGATGCCCTGCCAGGTCTCCTCGTTGATGTGGTCCTGGTAGGACGGCGGCACCAGGAAGCCATACCCGTACCCTGGCAGCTCCAGCGTGTACGACATTGCGGCGCCAGCCACCTGCCAGACGCGACACGCCAATGTACATACATTCATAGCTTCCTCAACAATATTAATTGTATGAAAGAAAAATAATTTATTACACGTACTAGTTTGAAGTATAAGGTCGCCGATATCAAAGTCTTGCAATAAGTAGAAATGATGATCATAACAATGATTAATGAACAATAAATTATTATTCGTAGATTTGTTGTGACGTCATGTTTACAGACAACGGTAATATACATTATGTAATATAGATAGTATCAGATGACCGTTCATTATTGATATCTGCCATATCCCTGCGGTTGAAATCGTTGCAGGCTCGGTTCCGGAGTCACGCATCATTCCCCGCCGCCGCTCTACTGCACTACACGCTACGTTAGCGGCCGGCAGATGCTCGCTTTTAGTTTTCCTATCTCCGTTACTTTTATTGGCAGCTTGTTTAATTAATCTCTCGGAGCCATTAGCCAGCCCCTGTACAGCTACTCCTCTGCCGGCTCCTACTTATTGATACACACTTGTGTTAAGATACTGCGCTGCGCTTAAGAATTGTATCATAAGGTTTTATTCGTAAAATATTATAGTTGGCATAGAATAGTAAAAGAGTAATCACTTCTGCCTTCCACGGTGTTATACAATCACACTCAATGTTGTACTTCTCCGTGTTAAGGAGACGTAAATAAACGCTTTGTATTTCGACTTCCTGATATTCCTGCTATTTTAAGTTACAAATGTAGAATCTGTAAAATAATGACCACGTGCCACATTCCGTACGTCCCTAGAATGTGTATCTAGACAAAAATGATTCAACAATAATATATGATGTCCATCGAAGCCATTATCAAAAGTGTAATAAATTGTGAGCGATAAGATTACCGCCGTGGCGGCGCTACTGCACCAGACCGATCATAATATTTGTCAAGTGACTGTTATTGTTACGGACATAATTATGAATTGTGTGAAGTATTCAATAATTATATGATAGGTTCATTAAATTACGCTTGACGAGTTTACGAATAAGAGAGGATTGAGGAATTATTTTTGGAAAATAAAAACTCTATTGTTACCTGTCCGTAATCCTGTGCACTTCCCGAAGTGGAGTATAGAACGGTGGCACTGTTCCCCACTCGGTAGAACCCAGCCTGGGGCAACTTCATCGCGTCCATGGCGGCACCCATGGCCGATCCCACGAGGAATATTGGTAAAGCATTGGGTGGCAGAGTGCCGTCACCATATGCGAACAGCACGTAGTTCCCGTGGCTGTGGATGTCCATAAATATTTGCACCCTGTCCTTGTGCTCCGCGAGTATGTCCCTCACGTACCCAGTCTCGGGCTCCGAGAAGGGCCTCGCCCCGGCGTATGTAATCGCACACGGATTCGTCGGCGTGCCTACTCCATGCGAACGTCGAAGTTCTATTGCCGTCCACTCCGATGCAGGTGGTGTCAACAGTCGGGTCGGTCGATCTTGTCTTACGCCAGAGGCGGTCCTGCAACAAATTACAAAGTGACTATAAGCCTTTCTAATGTAATGTAACATAATAATATTATTATGTTAATATTGAGATCTGATATCAACGGCGTAAATATTCAAATCTAGTGGGTAACTACTGTTTTGAGCCGTTTGGGGTCGAAACACTTGGCTCATGGGGTCCCAGTGCACACTCTCACAGTCTTTAAAGATATCGCCCGTAGGCTAATCGACTCTACACGTGACCAATGGATATTTCTTCGGACAGAAAATAAGCATTGCCATTCAACGTGGCAATGCTGCCAGTCATCTGGGAACGTTCCCCTGTGATAGTGATGCGGACGAATACTTTGACGCCTAAATTAAGGCTATAAATTTTTGTTGTTTCCTTTTTTTACTTTCGTTTTATTTAATAGTTTAGTTGTAGTTAATTTAAAGTTGTAAATATTTATGTAGTTATATATTTAATAATAGAATTTTTATTAAGAAATAAATTTCTATCCATTATGTGGTTGCTATGGACAAACTGGCAGTCCTTACTTCGACATGCGAGTACTCGTATCCGTCAGGGTTGACGAGCGGTAGAATGATCCAGTCGATGTCGTCCAGCAGGTCTTGGTCCTGGGACCTCCGGTTCTCCACCAGTCGGTACACGGAGTACATAGCCACGGGGGTGGTGACCCACTCGCGCGCGTGGATCATTGCTTCCATGAAGTAAATTGGTTTACTGTGGTCCTCGAAGTTCGTCGTTGATATCTAGTGTAAGTATAAGGAAACGGTTTAATAAATCATGTACTCTGAATAATGCACACACTTCCGTACATTCCGCGCCGCTTACCTTCAAGTATTTAATGTCTCGGCCTTCAAAACTCTTCCCTGCGTTGACGAGAGTCACCAGGTTTGGGTGTCTGCCCGCGATCCTCTCCATTTCAGCATTAATCTAATTACCAAACAATCAATATGTAGTAGGGCACTGAATAAAAGCCATTAAATGCTGATACAGACGTCATGAGGAAGAAAAATAATGCAGTTTGAGAGGAGTCAACTCACATCAGCGTACCGCATGTAGTCCTGGAATATCAGCCTGGGAGCTCGGCTGCTCTTCCAGCGGGCTATATCTTCGTCGTGTGTCTCTAAAGCTCTGTGAAAAAAGGGTCCTCGTTGTTGAAGTACAGTCCGTGTGTTCGTGTCACATACAGGAGTCTGGCAACAGTACCAGGCGCCAGTAGCGGCCAGTCTACTATCAGGCTGGCCGCTACGCAGAGGTTTAGTTATACATGTACTCACTGAGTGACATTCTCCACGTGCATGTAGTGACTGACTCCCTCCTTGTCCAGCGCGCTCAGGAACTTCCCCCTTGCGTGTGGTGGCACCATCACCATGGCGTCTCTCACTTGCGGCATGCCATACTGCCACATGTCCAGGTCCAGGTTCAGTTCCAGATTGTGCAGCAGCTCCAGGTCCGAGGTGTTACGAAGCTGGACACCGAATACTGCAGAACTAAATAACGTGTAACTTAGCAATGAGCAACAGAGGACTGTGTGTTACATATACTGACGGACAGACTGACAGGCTAATATTTGCCTATTTTAAAATTGTTGACGTTTCAAAAGTACTAAATTATGGTTTAATTGAATAAATGCTTTCATACATAAATAAAGTTTTAACAACATTATGGCAATAACTTGATGACAATTTTAATTCTTTTACTGATAACTAGATAATAACGATGAAAGTTGAAGTATTTGTAGTTGTGAAACGTCAAAAATATTTTTTTATTAATTAGTCTGTCAGGAAGTAAACCCGTAGTGTAAGTACCTGGAGTAGGCATCGTGCCTCCCGGCGCGCGCGCCGCCCAGCACGGCCGCGGCCGCGCACACACACACCAACACGCTGCGCTGCATGCTCACGCGACTGTGTCCACCTCGCTGTGGCGCGACACTGCCCGCTATCTAAATATTCTTAAAATAATGTACCGACATATCTCGACGTTTATATTAATGGTTTTAAAGTAATCATTACAAAATATAGGTACCGAGATAATCACATTTTTATTGTTTGATAAGCGTTCAAACTATGTGAGAATGTCCTCCTGTACAACTGTACATACTATACAAATACTTTATGGACGACTCGGTATCATATTCACAACGCAGTACAATTAGTACTAATTGTTCGCTTCAACTTTCAACATTGATGCAATAATTTCCTACTTGGGTCGACTTGAAACATTTTGTAAATGTCAGACAATTCCAGTGGGCGTCCTAGCGTATACTTGAGTGAGAAACAAACAAACAGTTCCAAATTTGGTGGCCACTAAACAAAGTTTGTCACCAACAGTGAGGGCCATCCATCCATTCAGAGAGAAAAACGCTGTCCTCGCGTAATGTAAATAAATGTTTCAAGTATTTCTCAGGTACTTATGTACGTACATCTCAGGCAAGGAAAATCTCAAGCGGTATTACTTAGGAGCTTGTTTTAAAGTTTCTCTCGTTGGAACAATCCAGCCTAGTGGCAGCAGTACGTGACACGTGGGGACGTGCTCACACACTGCAGCGAGCTACAGGCGTTGTGGTGACACGATAATAACCGGATAAATTAATGTTAACTGTCTTTATCTTACTGATAGTAATGATAGCGAACACGTACCATTTCACATAGATTACAATTATTCATATCAACAGCTAACAAAATAAAAATCCCCTTTGAATATAGTAGTACCCAAGTACTTGTATTATTATTGACCACCTTATACATCCGCTTGCACCTCTCATATATACTGCATCTGCGGCAGTGTATCAGGTGTACAGTTAGCAACACAAACTATAGTCGGTTCGATATTGAACCGTGACTGAGCAAGTTTTATCTCACCTAACGTTATTAACTTCTGAACATCGACATCGTCCACGAACTGTTATTACAGAACAGATGAGTACTGTCTGTATGCCAGTGAGATATAAACTCATAAAAATAAGGCAATAGGAAACTAAACAATTCGTTTTAATATTCATCTATACTTGTAATAAATCTGTAGAGAGGTCAATTCTGTACATGAGATCAGAACTCCAAAATAAGTATCAGGGGTGATCAGGGATTGATACTGTGCCAAAAATGCAATCAGTAAGTTTGTTGTCTGTCTGTCTGTATAACTGTTATAGAAACAAAAATTACTCGACGGATTTTAACGAAGTTGAGTGGTTGTGAGTTTGTGTGTATGTTTGTCATTCAGTCACATCAAAACGGCTGACGGGACCGGGATGTAATTTGGAATTATGGTCTGGAGTAATACTAGGCTACTTGTTATCCCTGGGAACCCGAAAGAAGCCGCTGGCAGAAGTTGGTCCAATATAATTGTATTGTGTTGGAGCGGTGCCGTTAATGATTTCATGACCATTGGTCTCACATGTATGTAGCATTTGAGAAAAAATATTATGTTCGTATTATAACTTAGAGACGAAGCGACGCGCCACGACGTGCGCTCCAACGACTGTGACGTCACACTTACTTATGAAAGATCTTTTCATAAAGTTTCACAAATATTCGACAGAGACCGTCTCGATATCTATTGGGAATGCAATCTGTACCCCAGTTCTGTTCTGTTCCGTTCAGTTTCAGCAACTTTACAAATATTCCCAGTCCTTCATTCCCTCCGAGCGTGTACTACCAATATCTGGGAAACACTCGCCAATACTTAGACATAGTAAGCCGTGGTAGCGGGTTTGTAAACATTTCCATTTAGCATTACAAGTGCTGTGCTTAATTGAATGAGAGTGGAAGTCAGTGCCGAGCTTGAGATTCTGAACTGCAATAAATTGACAAATATATACATAATTCAGTAACACACGTGATTATATTGTATGGTGAGAGGCGCGGGCGGCGCGGGCGGTGCGGGCGGTGCGGCGGTGCGGGCGGGCGCCAAGTGTTCGCTGCCATTTCGCAACTCGAATGAAACTCCATTTAAATTATATTTTCCATTTTGTTTTGTCGTCTGCTCTGTCAATATATGGCCGTTAACTTTAAATTGAAACGTCGCGAGCAAACATTGAAATAAAACGATGATTCAATTATTCGATGAAAATCCGTATCTCGTACACTATACGACCAACTTTTTAAATTAGGTCAATTCCTTTAGCATCGGACACGATCTGTGATAGAGCAGGTAGGGAAGACGTGATAGTATGGTGCCGGACAGAGATAGAGGATGTTCTTAAGTGTTAGCGCAATTTAAAAGTTTGTCGTAAGATATAGCTAGGGGTGGGCACGACACATTTGTCAACGCAGTCCTAATATAAATTGAGACAAATGTTGGATAAAATGTTGGGCGTTGGAGAATGTGCTTAGTGCCAACTTTTGATTGGTCGTCCGCGCGGAAATCGTTTGTTGACAAACTGCGGTGAGTTGGCAACTGCTGATTGCATTTGCAGTAGTTTCATAAAAGGCTGACGAGTGGCACTTTTTCAGGAGTGGCCCTTGCTTCGAATATTTTACGGTGATTGAAATATACTTTTTGATGGCTGAATTTTTGCGTAATATTAGTTTGTGTATTTAAAACTAAAATATGCACTTCTTATTTCACGTAGGATATTACGATACTATAGTGCGGACAATATTTTGATTACTAAGAGGGGGATATTATCGCACTTATGACGGCACAAATCATAATTTTCTCTCTCCAGCCAGTACCTCGTAGCTCGGAGCGACCAGCACAGTCAACTTTGCATGTAACTGTAACATGCAACAAGCAAATACATTATTATTAATATAATTGGTTTGATTGTGGATGAGGCTGCTTTGTTTACACTCGCAGGGAACTACAGACGGCAGGATGACGGCTACACAAATGTTAGCTCGGCGCTGACCGCTGCGTGCTGCGTGTAATTGCAGCGGCGACCGACGCCATGTTTGCACCGCACTGACATTAGCGGGCGCTCGCTCACCATGCGAGATTAACTGCTTCTAATATGCGCGCCACAAATCAACGCGCGACATGTTGATTGCTTACAGCTGACAGACCACCGCCACTCATCTATATCATCATTTACACATACAGTGTTCGCTTTTCCCGACTCTTTAAACAATTGCAAATACGCCATTAAACATTGTCATTCGTGCTAGCAGTATAGTTCAGGCTGCAAATTGTGAGAAAAGAAATTGAGGTCGAGTTTTGTAACACATGTATAGTACGGGGAGTGAACCTTTATATTTGTCATCTACGAAAGTAATATTTGTCAGTGAGTGTGAAGTGGTCGGCGCTCGGCGCTCGGCTACAAACAAAGAGTTACTTATTGGGTCGAGTCTATGTATCGGCGGCCACTACTCGCTGCAGTACAGCCCAGCGAGTCATTGATCGTGTTTTATTTTATACAACGCGGTCACCTTTGTGCTGTGTCGCTTAATCACAGGTGCAGTAAAATGTAGTCTTATTTCATTTCGAATGTTTCTGATACAATCTACATGACAGAGTAGCATAGTTAGCTGATACTATAATCGGCTTATGATACTTAACTAGATTACTGATTGTCGATATCAAATGAAAGCAAATATTTTTGATTAGAACATAAAATAATCATTGTGAAAGAATCTGGTCATAACTGTTAGTTTTGTGTAACAACTCCTAGATAGTCACTATTTGGAGGCAATTTGTATTTAATTATCTCAAGGTCAGGCCCCTGAGTCACCGACCTGTGTGTTGGAAGTAACCTCTCTCACTGACCTCGTGCGGGAACTTAATTTGGTGCTCCATTACACTGAACGTGAATTACAGTCACCGCCGCGCCGGTAGATGTCGTCAGTGTCGGCGTTAGGCCGGCGGCGCGCGAATGAGCCCACTATTACCTTTCATAATTCATGACGCGTTGCACGACGCTGTAACCCGCGCCGTGTGTTGGCGCTGCACTCAATCGCCGCCAGTAGCTCGGAGACACAAATAGTTTTGCGTTTGTTGTAGCGCCACAATACTAACGCGCTTTATAAAATTGTTATTCCCATATTAACATAATTATACAAATAAAAATATGATACTTACAACAGAGTGTATCATACAAGTTGCTGCCCCGAGGTGTGAGTCCCCGAGTGCAGCAACTAGTTGAAGTATGACTTCACTTTAATTATCTGAGACTGTGTCGTTGATCTTTCGCTGCCTCGCAGAGCCTTCAATTTACTTCGCTCGGTTTAACTAAAGTATTCTTTCACAACACTCGCTCGATGTCGCTCAACATAATCTCGTAAATAATAGTCACCCCACTCTCTGCACGTTGCGTTGGCGTCTTCGACTCGACATCCTCAAACATTACTAAACTTTTTAAATCCGAGGTTTTGTTTAAGGATTTTATTTTCAAACAAAGGTAAACTTAAACGAAGTTATTTCGTTCAATTTGAATTCTGCTTTATTTTTACTCATTGTTACACATAAAGTGATACATTCAGCGTTATTACATATATGTACCTAAGTACAATGTAATAAAATATAAACTGAACAATTCACCCAAAAAAATATAGAGCGGTACTGAGTTACGCCATGAAGTATGTAGACATCGGTATCGGACGATAAGAAATTCAGTTATACATAGAGAGAAAACCTAAAGCTGCGACGTTCTTAACTATGTTTCTAGAAAAAACAACAATACAACAAAAAATATTTTACTTATTTACAACACCCACCTGTCGGGCGAATCCAGGGATTATCCTAATAGTATCATAATGTATTTTAATTGTTTACAGTGTTCTATTTCTGCGTGTCGACGCGTAAGAGAGAATTGTAGGTAGTTCACTCACACCGGTGTAGAAAGTGAAACAACAAACCTCGTAGGAATACGTTCCCTGGCAGTAATGGTCCCCGGGTCGCTCGCGCTCGTCTACTGATACGCACTTAATCATGCGTATAAACTGCGCGACATAATATTACAAATGGCCGCGTCTCGTGAACGTTAATATCGCGTGTAGCCAGCCTGTGAGCCTCGTTGCTCACTGGGCCAGCAAAAATGTCCAATATCTCGGAATGGCGGGCGTCTTATTACCCAGCTAATTTGTATTGCCGCTGTATTGGCTGCTCCGTGATGGAGGGAGCGTGACTTGTGGCTTTATGTGGGTTATAATCGTTGCCCTTTACGGGACCTGATATTGGACATAGCAACAATGACCTATTGGTGTAACTTTACTACATGGTGTGTATGTGTGTGTGTGTGTACGCACGTTACATTGCGGGAGCATAATAAGTCTCCTAACATTGTTTTTGTAATAGTATTGACAATCACAGATCCATTGATTCTATATTAGAAAGTAGGCGAATCCGTGACAATATTTGCGAGTGGTATTGTTTGTCAAACCTCGTGTACATGTTGACGTTGAAAAAGTTTAGCAAATAACATTTTAGTGCGGAGACGAGTGTGTTATTTACGAGTCCAATGTGGAACTACGTACAAGTGTAGTAAGAGGACATCGTATAAAACTTTATTGCCGACGATTGAATAAAAATATTGAAGCACCGCACACCGCCCCCACTACTATCTGCTCGCGGTGGAAGATCTATTTAGAGCTCGTCTCTTCTACTTACACCGTATGTACACATAGACCAACTGGTCTTTTTAACAACTACTGCCCCATTAGCGATATAGTTTCGTAAACTGCCTCCTACAAATCCATGATAATCCATTGATCCGTCATTAACCACATCAGAACCACGTACAAGTACTTATCTATTAAATTATTTACTTGCAAGTTTTTGCTTCAAGTACAGAGAGTAATCCGTTACAAAACCAGCTGAAAGCTTTAAACGTTACATTTAAACATTCTGATTGAAGTTCAAGCGTTCTTAAATAAATATTATCCTGCGTTGTGATTCTTGAGGTCTGCTTTTAGTTGAATACTTGAAATCATACCTTATTTCAATGCCTTTAGAGTGGACTTTTGATTGTACTGTTTACTTCAGTATCTTCGAGAAAATGTCCTATTTGAGCCCGTCAAAAAATACTAATTTCATTCGCCAGTTCTAAGACAAAGGCTTTTAACCGTTTTTTTTGGTCGTTTCTCGGGAACCATGGGGAAGGGCGGGCGTAGCGGCGGCGGCAATCTTTCTCTCGCAGGGAACTGCCGTGTTTATGATCTTATCGGGGAGCTGTTGTACATAGAGCGCGGACAGCAAACTGGAGGAGATTAATTCCAAATCAAATTCAGCTATTTATAGCACAACGAGTTCTGGGATGGTGCGTCTACAGAAATAGGAGTCAGTTCAGAGATTTATATTTTAGCAGCAATATTGAAGATTAATCACTCGTCAAGACAGTTTAAACGAACGATGGCGATGACAAACTCCGTGGTATCCTAGGTGTGGTCCCTGATGAAGAATAGTTCCTTTGTCCGCTGGCTAGAGCATGGAATGATAATTTACGGTTAATTGGAGTCGACGAGTTATGTTCACTTTTCCCACTGAATACTAATCACTGGTTATTTTCTAACGACTGGGGGGTATCTTCTGTGACTGTACGTCTGGGTGTCGGTTCCGACCTCATGAAGATACAGAATACCGTGTAACATTATGTTGCTCCTGATCTTGTTCGTGGCAACGACAGAGTAAAATATATTTTTCGGCACCCTTGCTCTGTTCCATGGGTATGGAACGAACCACATCTTGCACATTTAGATGATGCACAAGATGAGGTACATACATAACAGCGCTCAATAATAAACGTGAATGTTTTTAAATTTCAAAGTCAAAGTCAAAATCATTTATTTCAATTAGGCCAGAATGGCAATGAGCTCTCTTTTCTTTCGAAAATCGAAACACAATATATTACTAACTACATTAATTATTTAACGGTAACAATACCATGCGATTATTTCTTTCGTTTAGCGAAACATCGGTAAGGTTTAAGTTGTAAGTAAAAAACAAGCGAGTTGTCGGTCCGGCTCGGCTCACATGTCAGGCCCCCAATAATCCAGGGCCGGCTCTGGGTAAATCCGGTACATTATAAGTGTCGCTCTGTAATCCTCGGAACCAAGCTAAGTGGCATTAGCCAATTACTTCCTTGTTTCTGATACACTCGCTCTCATTATTTATATATCGTCAGCAATGTAATCAATCGAAACGGTGACATTTACTTAGTTACATGAATTATTTATTACAGTGCCTATCGCTGTATTAGTACATTAGTAAATATGGCCGCCTGGCAACATCGTGACACGTTGTAAGGAACTCAATGCTATTAGTATCAGAGCTTTGAATTTGATGGCACAGTCTGTGCTCTGTGTCGCGCTGTATCTGTGTCTGGGCAACACAACAAAGGGCGAGCGGAATATTGAGCAAAACATGGCGATGTTTTTGGAGTTTAATTAACCTTTTGAGCGCCAGGGTCACAAATACGTGACAAGCGAAAACTGTCTCTGAGCGCCAACGACACAAATATGTGACAAAAACAGCGGTACATTAAAACACGAAATAAACTATTTAAACATTACTTTAATGCCTATTTATTTATATACCTGTAAAATAGAAGGTCCAAAATTTATTTATTTCCATAAAACTAATTAAATTGCATTATAAATATTGAGAAATTTTACGTTAAAAAGAAAGAAATAAACTCTGAAAAAAGAATGTCCTCACACGCCAGAGTCATAACTGCGTGACCGCTAGTGATGTAGCGCATGTTGGATAATATCATTATTTCAAATCAAAGATCGATTCGAAACTTTCCTCTGGAATATATTATTTTAGGTATAATTTGGTACTAGGATAAAGCAGCATTAATTTTATAAAACCAGTCTTAAAAATCATTCAATAAGCTACATAGTCAAAAATAAAATTTGGTTGGGTCGAATTTCGATATTCACTAATCTCAACTCAAGCGCATCCCTAACGCAACCCGAATTATCAGTACCCTGTACGCCATGGTCACGACTAGACGACAATATCGTGACGTCACAAGCGCGGCGACCAGAAATTAGTGAAGTGAATGAATAATATTTATGATTAATTTACTTGTGATATCGAGTTCAAGATTTATATTAAGTGACTATTATAATGAGTGGGAATTTAATGACTACGGAAGAACTTCTTCGCATATTAGAAGGAGTCTCAGATGACGAAGAATTTTCGGAAACAGAATCTTTGGACGAATTTGATTTAGAGATTTGCATTGTAGATTTTGTATAATTTTGTTCTATTATTCAAAATATTTATTAGTATAAGACTGATTGGTAATTGTTATAATTATTTATAATCGTTAATTGTTTTAATTTGTTACTTTTTATGCCAGGTTTATAGAACTTAATATTTAAAAACATGTATACATAGTACATACTGTATAACATTTTATTAAAATTTTCTATTTTTTCATAGTTTTTATTTACCTTCTTAACCTATTTCAATCATATATTTTTAAGTACCTGTTACATTCGGAATTATAAATCTGATTTAAAAAACGTGTTTCATTTATTATAAAATAATATTGTACTAGAACATCGATAAACGAGATATTACGTTGCCACATCCTTATTTCGGAAGCGAAGTAGTTATTAAAATGGCGGGCCGTCCACGCCATGGTCACAATATGAAGACAGCAGATCAAGAATAGTGTTGTACCTACAGTTATTATATTTAAATATATTGTAGTCTCATATCTGTTATTACGGTATTATACAAGTCTGTAAATAGTGTATAACTATTACTTTAATAGGAAGAAATGTAATGTTGAATTAAATTTCAATGTTATAAGGACATTATATTTCGAAATTAAAGACGAAAATGAAAATAAAATTGATTATCGATGAAGTTTTGGAATCCCTATTTTTTTCGTAGGTATTTGCGGTGAATTTGTGGCCTGGCGTTGAGGGCAAGTTCATGCGTTTTTGCTCTGGCGTTCAAAAGGTTAAGTCGCGATGACAATACACAGCGGTGTGTGGTTGTGTGCTGCCGCAAACTGGCGGAGACTGCGTTGCAGCTTCTGTGGGCTATTTCAGCTCGGTAAGGACCCGCTTTGATGTACGATGACACCACGTGTTATTTACATCAGTGTTGGAAATTGTATCCCTTAATGAAGTGGCCCCCTAGTAACCTTACAGTTCCTTGTTTGGATCGTGAACGTTACTAATGTAGGGTTTAAGTTTCATTTAGTATATCAATACGTCCTTAATTGTTGATTATGATCCCTGATAGGTACTTTGTCTTTCTTTCCGACATTTTACTTTCTTTTCCATTTCCGTTTACATCGTAATACTTACTGTAGATATGTTCGGTTGTAAAAAACAAAGCGCGTCCCGTCCAAATGTTCCCCGAACAAGTTGCTTGTTCGTAGTTACGTAATTGCGAATCGCAGCAAAACCCCACACGTCAGCATTTGTAAGTTAAAATTGCTTAGTTTTGCACGATCCCCATTTAAATCCCGCGCCAGCTCGGGATCCCGGAATCCAGCAAACACATTCCGTAACGTGTTACATCCGTTTAACCGCTTATATTGTTAATTTGTACATTGTTCGCTTTGTAAGATGTTTCGAAGACCCGCACCGCCCGCCGCCCGCCGCCCGCCGCCCAGCGCCCAGCGCCGGGACAGTCGCGTGGCCGGACCGTTACTGTTTCATTACTAGGTAAGTAAAGACTAAGGATATGTCATTGTCTAGTTTCACTTCAGTACTCAGTACATCATATACATGCATTATAATAAAATTATTTAGACCTACTAACCCTTAGCGTGAATAAGTAGTTACTATGTTTTTATGAATCCGCATTTAATTTAATAGCTAATTTTTATAATTAATTCTGCACTCATGCAAACAAACGGATAAATCTTGTATAAATCTGTATTTAATGAAAGATTTGAGGAAGCACAAGTAACGGAGTGCGAGCTGCACGCTGCAGGCTCGCGGCTTACTTTAGCTAATTACGTGAGTTTCATATAATTACACTGCTGGTGTGAGTGGGTTGGCTTTGTGCACGCTTGTACGCAGACATCAAACTAGGATTCTTCTAAATGTACGGTTGACATGATATTCTGTATATGTTTAAAACATTTCTTGACAAACCATTTGACGAAATCATTTAAGTTTACTTAATAAAATAAATCTATAGAAAATGCCTTCGAAGCAGCAAGCTCAGCGTTTACAAAAGGAAGTGCCGACAGCACCAACGCATCAGTCTTGCCCGTGAATGTCCCGCCCACTGCCGCCGCCGGCAGAGTTACGATACCTCGACTCCCGCTCCACATTATGTAAATGCTTCGGTTCACGTGCCCGAGCTACTGCTCGCACCGTCTCCGCGGGGTACACGCACGGAGCTGCTCTATTTCCTCCCGCGACTAATTGTGATCAATGTGACTCTGATTTAATCGCTACGTTCATAATACACACAATCGTGTATAGAGCGATGATAACACAGAAAAGCTATCGTGCTGTTACAGATAACTTTTTTAGTGAATGGTCTTGATATTTATTATTTCGTTACATTGAATGTATTGCTGAAGGGGTCGTTGGCGGTCGTCATCGCTCGCTATTGTCACTAGGTCACAAATGATGTAATAATCGCAATTCTCCGGTGTGTATGCAGTTTATAACTATATCTACCTCGTCGTTAGAGCATTGTTCAAATAACTATACTTAATATTGCGGTTTGTATCTCACTCTAAGTTCTTCGTGATTTTACAAAATCGATTCCAAAGTAAATCGTTGTTTTAAACAGTTTCTTTCGGAATTTCAAGTGTAAAGAGCTTTGCTTACTTTCTTTAACAAAACAAGTTCGAAAGAAACATTTGTAGGTAAACAAGTCGAGTGGAATATATTATCGAGTGGAACTAGTCGGACTAGTCGTAAGCCTCATGATGTCAGTGTCGGTGAGCGGACGAACACTTCTCACTGAAGCCGCGCGTAACTACTAACTAAAACCTTTAGTTCACACTTTGAGAACAAGTAGTAGCGAGTGAAGTATGCAGAGCGCAGATACGACGCGCTGCTGCGAGGTAATGGAGCGGCTCTAACTTGAATCATAATACTGGAATCTGTTACACATAATTGAAGTCAAATACATTCACTGTATTTTTATTTAAGAGACGGGTGGATATATTTTGTCGGTGTTTACCACTACACTTATTTTTCTGTACTTCGTCTTGACCACTAGTAATGATAGTCACGACGCGACGTCGCCTGCCGTCCAGTCTTCAAGCAGTTTATAATGTTCACAGTCTCTCGTCCGCTGTAACATGTGTTGTTCGTGTCACCTAACTTTTATAATGTTCATACAAACAACACTTGGAGCTCGGGTTACGAACTACTTTTATTGAATATTTATTGAAAAATAAAGATATTTAAAATAAATGAGTTTCTTCAGAACAACTACAATTAACAATATTTGTTGAGAATAATAAATTGAATACTTCGGTACTAGTACTACATAGCTAATAAAGACTAATTAATTGTGAGAAAAAAGTTAATGAACACAAATAATATATTCGGCGAGGCTACAAAAAGTACAATAAGTATTAGCCACGATATTAGTCAACAGCTCTCCGACAGCATCTAGGGGAGGAATACCACAAGACAGTGAAAGTAAATTTAAAACATATATTAAGCGCGAATTATGTAATCAAGCCACACTGCTACACACTGACAGATTATCTTGAAGATAAGAATGCTTGGCAGCATGTTGGTTCGGCTCCACTGGACAATACTCAAATGTAGTCAGTAGCTAAATTCCAATAGTAGGTATTTTAATACATAATTTAACACTTTAATTCTAATGTAGACAATCTAGTTTCCTTATGGCATCGATTTCTTTATTGAAACAAAGAGTTTCCTTTTCTTGTATAGAATCACTAATTCTATGGATTGTCAGTATGCATATGTGAGCACCATGTTGGACTTTAAGTTAATTTTTATTATTTTTTTTTTTTTTAATTTTTGTAAGTTATTAGTATAATGCGTCAAGCGTGTCTTTGCATTGTTCTTACATATGCGTACAGTATTGAAATATGTATCAGAGACATTGTAGAACATACTTTTTTTAAAAAGAGTAACGAATGGAGTTTCTTGCTCGTTCTTCTCCATTCGAATCTACTTTTTGGAATGAGCACCTAGCTTCACCTAGTTTCACTGACGGACTGACTGACAGACTATTATTTATTTTGTATTTGTTGACGTTTCAAAAGCACCAAACTATGGTTTAATTGAAATAAATGCTTTGACTTTGACTTTGACAGGAAGAGCTGCAGTAAATACATTCCGGACAAAACAGAGGTTTAGTGGAAACCAATAAAAGTATATTGTCTCTTGTTTTTAATCGAAAATTCTGAATTGCATTCGTCGAAAAACATTTTTTTAAGGAGTAGAAATAACAGAATATTACAAAACTAGACATTGTTATTGTAAACCGAACAATTTAACGAATAATATATTCATCATCATCCCTGTCATTGTCTGTCTTATTTACAGTAAAATTGTTGAAACAAAATACATTTCACCTATAAATTATAAATCTTCTGCATTAATATAGTACGTGTGTGTGGAGCTGCCAGCTGTGAAGTGAGGCGCGCCGAGTGTTAGAGGAAGGTGTTCCTGGCAATTTGTGCAGCCGCCGTGAAGCCAATTACTAAAACCTACCTAACACAGAGCGTGCTAATGTACCAACACTTGTGTTACTGAACATAATATTACATTGGACAGTACGACACTCTCATATACTGGCACGTTGTATGAGTGGAGCCTGGAACACATGATTGTATGAAACATTCAGCCGCCATAACTTACAGCTCGTCACGAACAAGCGACAGGTAATAAAACTGGTCGCGTCACATTCCCTGCGTCTACTATTTGTTCTTTGATCATTTCTGTCACGAAACAACTACACAAGAGACAAACAATAACTCGCTCACAATGACGTAAAACAGCCGTAAATTATAATTTTTATTTTATTTTTTTGTTAAGTCAGCTATTGTCAGCAGACTGTACACGGCTTAAAATTATACACATAGGTACTGCTCACCCTACACACCACTCTCAGTTCACATAGATATGTGATAATAAAATAAAACACAAAAGAGTGCAACATCAAGCGGCGAAACCTGTGAAAGGAATCCCTTTCTATTTGGCAGTACAAAGTGGCGGACACCTGGTTAGGTGACGGCAGACGAGACCTCGCCTTTTATCCCAGTGTCACCGGCAGAAACCAATTAAACGTAGTTCGCGTTAAAAGCCGAGAGCCTGTAGTATCAATTAGGCAGCGCCCGCGACTCCGTGTCGCTGGCACGGCACCACCGTGTCCGCTCAGTCGACACGCTTCACTCCTAAGTACCCACTTGTTCAATATTCCCCTAGTTTTTTTTTGTCACACGATGTAGCTGAAAAGCGTTTTAATGGCGAGCGGAATTGATTCGAATTGAGCGGTGTATCGAACCGACACGATACTACACATTTTTTTGTTGGAATTTGGTCAATCGATAGGGTTACTCTTTAAAGTGCCGTTGATTGTTCTAAAAGTGTTATTTTTAAAAGTAAAATAATGTAAAGTATGTGCCAATGTACCAGTTTAAACGGGAGCATTATTTGGATAACTTACTGATCTGCTACGTCATCGTAGCAGCTACGCGCTACGCGGCTACGCAGCTACGCGGCAGACATTAGCTTGTAGTAAATCAAAATAAGTTCACCTGTCGGCGAACATTCTCGAAACCTCGCATCAACCGTAGAGCGGTGCCTCCGGGGACAAGTCATTTGTCAAGTAAACGTGACATTGTCGCTTATATAACGCGGGCGCGACTACGATACCAAACCGATCAACCATCATGTGTGGGGAAATTACTACTCCGTTGGCTAGAATGTGAGACATGAATTTATTTTACAGATTTCATATTTCTATATCTCCCGTTAATTGTCTCATTAAAGACGCAATGAATAATACGACCAGTAATTAATACTTAAACGACAATAATATTTCTGCAGTGTCGTCGCTACGCTCACATAGTTCACGAATGAATCTCACGTACTCGCTACATTTCCAGTATAAAAGCTACATTTTATAATTGCTATCCTCATTCAAACTTTTATAACCCCTATCTCTAACACATAAAGCTGGGAATTGCGTGAAAGTGGACACATAACACGTTAGTGAGATAATTGCAACTGTCATTTATTTCTATGGAATCTTTATTTTTACTTTGCTAAGGTTGAAAATTGAATGTGGCGTGGGTAAATTTTACGTGTGACTGTGTAGTAATGCGTCTGAAGGCATAATTCACTTCTTTATGTCCCTTATATCGTTGTCGTAGGGTTGGTTATTGCATGAATGATGGAGGACACGGTTGCGGGTACGGCAATGTGTCTAAAACAATGGGAGGTCGTTAGCGGAGTGACGGGAGGGCTCTCATTGTGCCGAAGAGGTGTTCTAACCTTGAGAATACTAATGAAACACTCGACTTCGGTTACACGATTGAAATCTTGTGAAGTTTGAGGAGTGGAGGAGCTCGTGACGTGGCTCTCTGCAGGTACACTCACAACGACTTACTGACGCTTACAACTTGGCTGACTGATACTGTGGGGATTTTTAATTCCACTGTGCTGGGTACTGGGCACAACATTTACACATTTCTAAAGAAGAAACAACTAATATCTTTTTGATCCTCACTGACGTCAAGAAGTAACCATCAATAGTAACTTTTGTCGCTAACAGAGTGGACAGATGAAACATCTTGCATCACGTTGTGGAGTGATGGCAGAGTCCAAGATATTAGAACCATACGGTCTCAGACTATAAACAAATACGTAGTACATTACCAGTTTGCTTGCAACAGAACTGAAGCTGGGACCGAAGCCAAAACTGTGCTAGTTAACATTATCAAAACTACCGCGAATATACCATAAACTTAATTTTGCAAGAAATAGTTTGCCATTTTGAAGTTATTTTATAATGTCGCAAAAGGAAGAGATTTCGTTTTCCTCTTATTATGATCATCCAATTTCATGCGAAAAAGTTTTTAGTTTACAAAATTTTATTATGGCAATAAAATTTAAGCATTTTAAACAAAATTTCTTATAACTACCTAGTATACATTTTTTTAAATACAAACAACACAATAAAGTACAAATTTTAAATGGAAAAGTAAACTTTAGTTTGTCGTTGCTTTGTATTTTCTTCGTCGTTTTGCCTCAAACATTTTGGATGGCAAAGTTCCTGATTTCACAATTATTGCTCTTTTTATAAGTCGCTTGTTTTCCACGACGAGTCTCTGGCTTAAAATGTTTGTTTTGGCCTTAATACATTTTAACAAGTTCGTGGAACGTAATAGTAGAGATAATTTCAAACAGATACGTGGCTCTAAGTTTCATTGAGATTTGTAATAAATGAATATGAATCAGAGCAGCAGCGCGGTGCCTTCCCCGCGCGTGTTATTTTTGGCCTAACTTGTAATAACAAGAAGCTGAATAAACTATAAGTTGTGCGCGCGGAGCGGTGCGGCCGGCTAGTTTGCGCCGACCCTAATTTACATAATCTTTGTTTTACGGTGTTCGCGAGAACTTTCAACCGTTTTTATTGAAATTAGTGAACATTTTCTTTTGTTTATGTGCAAAACTCGAAAGTTTGTTTAAATAATTATCTTCTTAGCACTACACTTATGTTTGGACACTTTTTAATATTTCTCTTCAGGAGTACACAGACTACCTACTTGTTAAATATAGACATTGTAAAAGTTGATCATCACTCGGTTTGGTGTGATGTACTGAAAGTTCCATACTTGTGAGATAATGTGCAGCAGTGAGCTCACAACTTGACAATGTTGTCAGTGGTGTAATGTTGCCTGCTCTTGTTATACTTATTGCTGAGACGAGTGACATACTTGTAAAGTTTGTTTTGTTACATGTGTACAACGATTCTTTTGAAACAATGCTCACATTGATATGACTCGATGAATCCATTTGATTATCAACATTTAGTGTGTCTACAACAGTCGTCATTGTTAACACTGATATTCTTTACTTTTGCACATGAAGCTCGGAGTATTTAACAAGTTACATTGCTTTGCCTACAATTAGGTGTCACGATAAGTAAGTCTCTGGATATACTTGTAAACTTTGTTTTGGGTACGTAATCAAAATAATGTTTTTTTTTATACTTTATAGGTCGACGTTTGACCACCATCTCGCCTGATGGTAAGCGATGATGTGACCGACGATGGAGCACGCCTACCTATGAGCAACCTGTTCACTCGGGACTTGAAGACACCCAAGTCATATTCACAATATATAATAACATCATATGTTTTTTAAATATATGATGTTATTAGGTACATATCTTAATAAAATAGGTCATAGTTCGGTACCAATATCGCAGAGAAGCTTTCAGGGTCGAGATAATAGCCAAAAGCCAATAGATTCCATGTTATGTTAGCTTAGGAACATTATATCTCATATCTTGATATTATATGACTAGTCTCAATGTACGAAATAGAAAAAATACAACGTCGTAGCTTATGAACTAACACAAATGCCACAAGTTTAATGTGAATTCTATTTAAATATTTGTATGTTATTTTGTTAGACATTTCATGTCGTTATAAAAGAGTTGCGACTGGTTTATTTTGCCAATTAGAGCAATTATGAACAAAAATTTTCCTAAAATACTGCACTGCTGGATACAATAGCGACCTATGTGCCATTACTGAGAATTACGAAAAGGGAAATAATGATTTTGCAGTCACTGTGCCAACAAGTTTGTACGTTGAATGTACACACAGACATATTCCATGCGTTTGTTATTAATAGACGTCACACCTTGCAAAAGCCACATGCATGACGACATCGAGGCAGTAACACCTCCCTCCCATTACGTCACACATACACGTCACACTGCTTACTTTAAAACATGTGATGTTGGAAGATGGCGGGAAGATGTTTGGTCGCATCAACGATTCAGTTTGTGATGTTGGGAGTATTGTGCGAGGCACGTGTTCCCGTGCGGTTGGTAGACTGTAGTAAGATGACAGGTGACAGGTGACGGCTTTGTGCCTGCTCCTCCTTCTGTAAATACTCATCCTTGGAACGGTGCAAATAAATGTTTACTGTTACAAGGAAAACGTTTTCCAATTTACTTAGCATAGCTCCGTGTAAGAATACAGAATTTGCCGTTTTGCTTTCTAACCTCAAGTCCTATTCTAACTTGTATATGCTATAACAAACGGCAGTCAAACTCATAAGCCTAGTAATCAGCTACGTGCGTGTTATATAAACACTTCAGTAGAATCTGGGAAATGGTAAACAAATGAATATCTGTACTGACTCTTGGTACTTGGCAATCAATGTAAAACTACACTAGTTCTATAACACATTAAAAAAATAAAATTATTACATTAGAAGACAGACGCCAATTGGCCGACATGTTACTCTTGTATGATATACTAGCTTCTGCCCGCGACCTTGTACGCGCAATCCCGATATTTCCCGTTCCCGTTCTTGATTTTCGGTAAAAAGTAAAAAAAAAGAATTGGTTAAAAATATCCTATGTCCGTCTCCTGGTTCTAAGCTACCTCCCCACCAATTTTCATCCAAATCGATTTAGCCATTATTGAGTTATAAATAGTGTAACTAACACGACTTTCTTTTATAGAGGTATACATATATAGATATAGAGGTATATAGACTTAACACTAAATTTGACTGTCCTACAATTCTGGAAACGCTCGGTTTTAATGTATCCATTAAACGAACTAGACATACACCATTTTTGGCTACTCCTTCTGCTCCTACAACATATTTAAAAAAGTCGCCGTTTATTCCCATTCCTGATATCGACAATAACAGCTGTTCCGATTGATGCGGAATAAAAAAGGCTGATTGACGAAACTTCTTTATTTTGTGGGACTTGAGGTTGTTGATTAGATTATAATAGTGGAGCGCACGTTCACTGTGAGCGGAGACGGAATGCGTGTGCGCAGTAGCTCCTCTGATTTCCGACTATCGGCGCGGTGGCAGCGTTTACGCTACTGGCGTAGACAACAGCTTCTCGGACTTAGATCCCTATAGTACACGTCGCAATATTTTTAAGAATAAAGTCATACAGTCATTTAGTCAATCAACGGGACCAAATAATTAATTCGTAATAACAGTGCTCAGAAACACAACCATACAACCTCATTCACTCAATAAGTATATCATGTAGCTACAATTTGTACTGTTCTGATATTTCACGTGCTCTTTATAATTGGCGTAAAGAATCAAATATCTGTTTTAGTTGTACTCATTTAATTTTGTAAGTGGTGAAGTACCTGTTAATAAATAAATAATTAAACATTAATACCCAACAAAGTAAAAGTATTCCAAATCCTACTGGTGGTTACGCGGCCGTTGTTAATGTATTTTGAACCTTTAGCAAATGTGTATAAAAGTCACGGCTCGCTATATATTTAATGAAATCGTAGTGTATTTGTGTGTCGCGCCTCCCCGCGGGTAAACTTTCATACATTTCCATTTACACGTATGCTAATTTGGAAACCACTGCCGGCTGCCGGTGGATGTCGGTACAGTTTCCACCATAAATTACTATGTTTTGTGCCACATTTTGGCGCACCCATTGTCGACAGCTCTCCACGTGGAAAGCCAAGTTTAGTGAACACATTTGTAAGTTCCTGTATTTCTCAAACGAAACTTACTAACATAATGTTGGTATTGAGTAAATATACATAAACCAAGTGGCTGGCTCATTAGTCGTGTGCTTGTGTAAATAACTGTTAATTACGAGTTTAGTCAAAAGATGACATACTTTTCAAACTTTAGTTAAGAATTGTGTACATCTTGTGGTGTACGGTGTGTATCTGTCGTCCTTCCTCATCTACGAGTCATGTATACACACGAGTGAAGGAATATTTACTGCAGCATTAGACTATGTACGCTACGTGGTCAACTCGTATTATAAAGATAAGTTAGGGTAAGTTCGCCTGTTCGCGTCCACCCACAAGTTTGCATCCATATTACGGAATGCCCGATAACACTTCCCGAAAAGAAGAGAACTACCACTATAATATAAGTAGTATTTAGTACACATCTGTTTGACCTTTTCACGTTTTAAGTATCTTACATTCATGTACGCGAACTGGTGGGTGGACACGAACAGGCGTACTTACCCTACCTAGAAAGAAATAGATAAGTAAGTAACATTCATTATGTTTACGAAGTAACTACAATAACACAAATTGGACTTTACTGACTGGATCCACAATGTGTTGCAGTAAAGCCTTGTATTAAGGATTCCAATACAATGGATGTCGGCTGCGATACATCTGGAAACAATCGCAGCTCGAGCCGGCGCCATGCATCACGGTAACAAATGAGACGAAACTTAATAAAAATATGTGCTACATCACTGTCGGGCCATACATGCTGTACTACAGCAGCACACGCTACATGTCACTGTACTAGTGTTACTAAAAGTTCTGGCGCCTAGCTACTATGTATTGTTATGTACAGGGACTATGTAGGCACACACCTCGGCAGTTCTATTATCTTCGCCGATGTCGGTTTTATGACCACATCCATACATCAGATAGACACATTTTTATCTAAAAGACACTGATAAATATTTGTCCTCTTCAGAACCACGCTGTGTCTACTTATTATATTATTTCCAGTCTAGTTTATCCGGCTGTCAATATATAGTTACATACAATTTACGAAATAATTACAAATGAAATGAGAACCTTTTACATATTCGCTGAATGCTGCATTAACTCAGTAATGAATGTGTAGTGCGCTTAAATTAAAATATCAAATTTTAAGTACATGTGACGTAATGCATTGTGATTAAAAATAAATGAATTTCCCGCGAGCTGGCCGGTGCGGGCCTGGGCCGGGCCTGGGCCGGGCCGGCTAACGTGATTACCCTTTGACTCGCCGTTGCCATGGTAACGTGGTTACCTTGCCCACAAGCGGCCGTAAGTGCTGTAATTAAAGGAGTGCGTGATAATCACGTTTGGACTGATCACGTCGTGTTTGTGCAGGCGCCGTGACACGTGTCGCTATGCCCAACTAACATTATCATTGTTGATGTGACGTACAGACGTAATAGGCTAAATATATAGTAAACAGTAGATATAGTATAGTAGTTATACAAAGTTTTTCCCTGAGGGGTTGAATAATGTAATATACGTAGCTACATGCATACTGGCTACATCTGCCTACCCCCACTATAGTTCAACTAGTCCGCAGTAGACAGACGTATCTAACAATGAACCCTTGACACGCGTAGTGATGTACCGGCGGGCGCTATTTACCCGACTAATGCACAGCACTAAACATGGCACGCAAACAGGTCCATTAGCGCACATCACTATGATATTTGTTGACGGCGCCATTACACGCCACTATCCATACACGTAACGTAGTGTTGTACTAAACGAGTGTTTACCGTCGTTAACCCGCGGCATGTTCATTAAACTAATTCCCCGGTAACCGGCGGTAAGGCTGTGCACTCAACGACTGCGTCTGCCATCCAATCAGCGCTGCACACTAGATACACTAATTTTCTTAATGTTTGTTAGACTTGCAAGTTCTGTCATAATGGTATTGGTATTCAAAACCGACGTGCTGCCGCCTAATGGGATGGCCAAGATATGACAATGTCGGTTATACAGCCTCGGAGCTTGGCAAACGTACTTTTGTAATGAGATTTTTTAACTACATATTCTGGTTTGTATACTCTTTCAGAAATAAAACATACCTAGAACTTAATTGTTTAACGTTAATTAGAGTAGGTGTTTAAAACAGAAACCGCAGAACCACTTTAACATTTGTTTCTCTGTGTGTATACACTACTTTGGTAGACAGGTCGCGTTCCCGAGCGTACGGCGCGTCGCGTTCCGCGCGCGCCTCAAAGAGCCATCAGACCACCACAGATGGGGCCCAATAGGGCCGATGCCGATTCGGAGTCGCGGAGAACCTAACGGGTAACCGGGGCTCCGGCTCGACGTGCAGGAGAAGGAACGGGGTGGTTTTTAGTCAGTAAGAGTCTGACACTCCCTTCCGCCTCACCCAGGCGGGAGCAGTCATTCGATGACTTTCCCCCCTTAAAAAAAAAAAAAAAAAAAAAAAAAAAAAAAAAAAAAAAAAAAAAAAAAAGACAGGTCGCGTTCAGTTCTCCAGGGCGAGGTTATTGCTACGATTACGGTAGACTGACCGCTAACCGAATGGTTATCACAATTAGTAGCCGGGCGACGAGCCCTGCAGGCTCCCCTCAATTACTGAGCCGACGTACAGTAGCGTGGCGTCTTGTTGTGTCATCTCTAACTACATGCAAGAAGAGCGTACTAGACAATTATTGTAAGTGTAATTTTATTATCGTCATATAACTTGTTTACTTTCACAGACAGTACATTACGTTATTTGTCTTTACGAATAAAATGTTTGCTAATATTTTATTCTCCGACGAGGTAAATCTATGTTTAGCCGACACACCCACATTGTGTTACATTATAATTCCCATGAAATGCGAAACGATCTTGTCATTCATAAAGGTCAGCACTCTCGGGGCATAATTTTGAAATAACGTCGATAATAATAACAGTTTAATTATTTATATACGACGTTGGGTGATCGAATACTGAATCTTTTCCCCAGCAGTTGTGTTTACAGAAGAAGCCATTGTTACAGTTACAAAGCATGAACATGGTAATTAAGAGCCTCGTGCTTGCATTATACAAAAGCATCGCTCGTTAACAAATGAATCATTAGTTGTGTCGTAGCTGGCTGTATGCACAAAGCCATTAGCAGAGGGTTTTAAAAAATTAAAATAAACGTCACCAATTATCAACAAGCATACACTGACCGCCTCTCACACCGTACTGTAATGAGCTCATACCGATACTTGACCTTACCATAGCTATAAAAGCAGCATAAACCTCTTTTCAGTAATGCAGGATTATCATCCTAATGTTTTATGCATAATATAGCCTAATAATTTAGTTTGCATTAGTTGGTTTAAATGATAAAACGGAACTTTTCCTCCAGAAAATTGAGTCTGGTGTGAGAGGTAGCGACCTTAATTTCCCTGGCATTGTGTACAGCAAGTAATAAGCGAAGGAAGCCACTCATTACACGACCGCATCTGTCCTCGTTGCTCTGTCAGCCGCTGCTGCCCTGGTACCAACCTCATCAACATAGCTTACTTACACGAGAATACTTTCGTTCATTTCAAAAGTGGATTCCTGATGGCCTTCGTTTTGCACAGAGTAAATATTCTCTTGTCTTATGTTTTCCTGGTACAATGTAATAATGTTGGTTTCACGTGTGTAATATCCATTGCGAACCTTTCTTTGTGATTGTGTTGCGTTTTGTTAATTAATTAACATCTCATCGGGTTACAGTTAATCTTTTTCCTGTACCATAAAGAAAATCTGGAGATAGGGTAATGTACAAAGTGTTTTCTTTTTCTACAAATTAAATAGCAACAATTAATGAATAGTCCGAAATACTGATTTGTCAAAATGTTGTTACGCTGATTTTGTCTGTTTCAGTTTACTTTCATTGCTAAATAAACCTATTTTGTTAAAGGCGTACACAAGTAGAATGCGGGCTGTAACGACGCTTTCATTAGTTGAAAACAAATAAATAATGGGAACCTTAATTTCCTGTCTCAAATGAGTTTACATAACTCCTCCGAGTTGTACAAATCCGAATGTTCCTTAAACTTAAGCTCCGAACTTAGCAATCCTTTTCCCCAATCTTTAAGGTTAAACTAGTCGCGGGCTCGAACTCAATCAAGGGCGTGGCCAAAAAGCGCTCTGTCTCATCTAACATCGTGTGTGACAGAAATAGTACCAGTGATGAGCAGTTAGACGCTATCTATTTGCACGACGCGACGTATTGTTCGCACGCACACAAACACAGCAAAACGTCACTGAACGGTGCATATATCTGTGCTGTGTGTGTTTACTCGTAGTAAAGTCGTACGCGCTGCTACGATTTTATGATGCTCGCATGAATTTTAGTAATTATTGTCACAGGGCATTGTAATTACTGAAATTTTTTTATGAAAAGTTGATAACACAATATCCGAAGAATCTATGATTAGAAGGCTAGGGATATAGAGGTATTTCTGTAGGTAAGCAGTTACTTTTTTTTTCTAAGTACCAATAACTTTATTTACCTACCTACTAAACCTAATAGGTACCTACAATATTTGTTGTATTTGTTTAGTTTTCGTAAAAGTAGGTAATTACCTAAAAGTATGTTTACTTGCTAAAAATAAAGTAAGAAACGTAATAAAAAGTATAGTTGACAACCCCAATCGAGTTCTCACGGAGCGCGATAGCCACAAAATATAAAGGTACCTAGTTAGTTCTATGGTATAACTACATACAAAGCGCGCTCGAGCACGTAGGTATAAACAGTGAAGCAGGTACATACCTAAATGAGATTGACTTCTGTACCTATGTATTTTGTGCGAAAACATTCGGCTTGGCGGTTGCCCGTTGATATTATCAATATTCCTATTTGCGGTAATCTACAACAATTTATTATAAAGAGCCTAAAGAGGTAAAGTTTGATGTATAAATAAGCATGATCATTTCTTCTGTCTGTGTGTTTTTATCTAATTATAATAATATGGAAATATTTAGAAATATACCTCTAAGTACCTATGTATATCTGTTGTCTAGTAGGTACCTACACATAACACAAGCTCTGCTTAGTTTAGGACTGGACAGGGTAGGTACAAAGTTTTGTGATATTGTGGAATATTATTATTACTTAGGTATTATTTAGGAAGGATGGCTAAAAAAGCATAGGTACCGTAGGTACGTAAACGTAGTGTACCTGCTAGTAAAATATCAATTCGGTCTAGCCGAATTGAACATTGACCTGAACAAATAGAAAGACAGACAGACGGAAAAATAAATAGGAAAAATACAAAAATAAATAAATTAAAAATGGGTTTAAAAACTATTTATTTGTTTTTTCTGTCTATCTGTCTTTCTGTTTGTTTTACGTAGGTACCTATGTCCAAAGGAATAAGTGGTTTTTTTTTACCTACTTATCGTGCAAATAGCCGTGTGAGTATGAAAAAATCTATGTAGGAAGGTATTTTAATATTTGGTACAAACTGACACTGCAATTTATTTACATTGTTTAGTATGGGTATATCGATTTTACGATAAATAATATAAGTATCGTACACCTCGCACTATAATACCTACGGACAGTTTACTTACAAGCTTTTATATAGGTAGGTAGGTACTTACTCATGGCTTCGTTGATAACTAACAATTATATTTTTGTTCAACTTACGTACCGCGAATAATACCTTACCTACCTTAGTACCTACCTACCTAATAAATAGGGTACGATCGTGTCATCGTATAAAGGGCATCTTGTGTAGGTATAGACCTACTCCTATCCTACCTATCGACACCACACCACCGCACCGGTCGCAAAGCTCCAGTCGTAAGATAAGGGTAAGGAGAATAGTCTACACATACGATACAAACCACGTAGGCCACAGCAGCAGACTAAGTCGACCATGTCCAAAACAAAAAACAATAGAAAATAGTCTAATGATTTGCACGACACTCGCTGTCGTGCAAAAAATTGTGCAAAAACGCGTGAGCGTCTTCCCTCCGCCCCGCCCCGCTGCCGGGGGAATTTTATCAAATGAAATGCACGATAATTCATCGTCAAACGAGTGCGTATAAAAGTACGATTTAGTGCTTTAGAAAATAGCGATTTTTGAAAAAACCACTGCTTAGATCAATTTCAAATAAATTTTATAGAACTCTCTGGTAATTGTGCTGTGTCGGTACGGTCTACGATTTGGAGATTTTACACGATTAGTGGTACTTTTTAACACCCAAAGTTGCGTCAAAATTGTCATGAAAAACAAAACTTTGGTGGCTCATAACTTTTTAATCGTTATTTTTTATTTTTTTTTGTTTCCGTACCGACAAGTGTAATTACAAGATAAAACGTTGTCGTGTTTAATTTTGGACGTACAAATTCACACTGTGGAGTAATACCGCCCCGAACTTTCTATGGAAAAAATATCGACTAGTGTAACCTTAAGACAAGAGAACAACATATTTGTCTCAAGTTGTCACACATTTGTTGATGTTCCACATTCTGTCCCAAATCCCGGCTGAGACGGATTAGCCCCGGGAGCCTCGAGACAACAAGTCACCCAATACTAAGCGTGCTCCACGAGGTTAACTATTTATATCGGTGCCACCAGTAACTACTTCTTTGAGCTCATTAATGTTTGTACTTTGTAGTTTCTCATTAATTAGTTACGGAGACGTAAACACGCAGTCTGCTGCTATTTATATTGTCCCGGTACTCTCTGCAAGGTACGAGACCTGTATATAATTATATATGGAACAAAATAATGGCATGTCCGACCGAGGGAATGTTATATTAGCCACGTACCAAGTCTCGGCTAATTACAGTCTACCTTTCAAGCTCGGAGTTTAAACGCCTGGGGTGCAAAACCTTTTCAAATAAAGAAGTTAAATCCTCGGGCATTAATGGCAACCCTGGCGGCAACGTCCGGAAATCTTAGCCGGCGTTCATGAATTATTTATTCAATTCGTTGGAAGCCGCGCGCCGTCAGTTTCTTGTGCAAGCTGTCGGTCGCGCCAGCCCTACGACTACACTCGGCCAATCATTACCATACTATACTGACGACTCGGAGAAGGCTTGTTAGTACCCGATAAAATAGTCTCGCTAGTAATGTCAGATTGGTTAGATCAAGTTCGAGACACTTCATTCTTCACTCTTCAATCATCTGTATGTGTGAACATTGATTGTATATTGATGAAGTATCAATAACAACATAATTAATGTTTTTAATAATAGTGTATCTCGGTTGATAGGGACAGCACATAATTATTTAAACCCAAGTGCTACTTCTGTGTTGTCTCCGTAGTGACTAAACCCCTTTTTGTTCCGATGAACGCTTAGAATTATCCTAATGTCATTTTGAATAACAAATACCTCGGTAAACAAATAGATGTTTGTTTATATCCTATCGTGATTTCGATTCCGATCACATCTGTCTGTCTGTTAGAATACATTAACATTAATGAAGACAGGTCATCGTAATATGAATCGAGAGTAATGTCTCAATTTGAGACTCGATTAAAAATCTCAATCCGGAGATTGCCACTAAACTTTGTACTTAGGAGTGGCCCTCACGGCCAACACGAAGGAGTCATTTTCTTAAGCAACGAAGTACAGACTACGTCCATTTCCCTAGCTCATCATCATACTTACTGAGTAATAGAGCGCGAGGTATGGAAACTTTAAATATACCGCCGCACATTTTCCTTCAAAATTTTACCTCTTGAAGGGAAAGGGTAGCTGAATTTTTCTTCAGGGCTTATTTTATATGTTGCGCAGGTTTTCTGGTAACTTCTACTTGAATCTTGGTATTACATCCATTGATACATTAACTGGTGTCGTGTCGCCATGTTGTAGGGAATTTAAGGCTAGATGTAAGTTAGCTAGAAGTATATTCATTGAAGAAAAACAATTTTATGAACACTTTAAGTAATGTAAGTCTAATACAATATTTTAATATCGCGTTAGTATAACACGATTCTATCTCATGTACACATTCAGAGCTAACGAGAATTGAGCCTCAAACTAAAAGTGGGTCATCATTATCAACTGTCTCATCACCGAAGTGAGCGTAGTACAAGCAACACGTTTCTAATTAATTGCAAAATTCAATTTAATTCCGCGCCGAGTGAAGGAGGCCGACACTCGACAGTCCACAGCAACCGCGGGTTTAGCCACACCATCACTCACGGGGTCTAATCAATCAGCCTTTGGTGGTGGTAATTGTGCAGGCATTCAGTGCCGGGGTCGATAGTACCCCGCCGCGGCGCGTGGCGTGTCGCGGGCCGACGCCGACGGCTTAATAACCAATTCATCTCAACCGACCACTTCTATTTGTGCAAATAAGTTGGCTAAATAAGATTTATAGTGCGCTCATCGTAAACAGATTAAACTTACCCAATGTTTGTTGTTTGCCTGCAGAGACGGACTGTCGATGAAATTGTGGGATGATTCACTATTTACGTTGTACAAATAGTTACAAGATATTGCAAAATAATTGAATGGTTATTGTTGTGACACTTGCACATCAATTTAAGTAAGTATAATATTTTATTTTAAACGTGGAAAGCCTTCAATAACTATATAATCGACCATTAAAATATTCTCTTATGTTCAAAGACTAAGACCAGAACTAAGAAAGAGCTGAACCATAATAAAGCAGTAGCTTCATCTTTATAATTTCGTGTCCAATTTGAAGAACAATGAGTCTCAGTTGAGAGACAATGACGTAAGATGGTGGTGCCATTAAAAATAGATGGACGGCCTGCGAGCGCGTGGCCACTCCATTACACGAGTCTCGGCTTAGCAACCGATCCATTTCCCGCGACCGGTTCCACTATAAAGAGAGATAATCAGTCTTCATAGCAATAACTCGAACCGTCCGCGACGTACCGTAACTACGCGCGCGTACTTTGTTACTACACACGTACGTACCTAGTCTAGTACTGCCGCACTTTGTATGAATACCGAGATATAACATAAAGCTAAGTCGTGTGGCTTTATCTACGACGTCGTTACTACCGCGAGCTAAGCAGTAAGCATCTCTTATTGTTATTAAACTTGAAATACTGTTTTGTTTGTAGTTGTCCTACATCTTTACTGCCGGGATTATATCTTTACTCTGCTGTCGAGTCGCAACCACTAATCCGACTGCCGGATAAATGGCTCAGTACGAGTTTACAACAGCGAAAATATGCGCAATATTGTGCTTTCAATATAGTCAAATAATAGTTCCTTCAAAGACTGACAAAGAGAGGCAATAGCATGTAATCTGAAATACAAGAGGTACTCCGTGCAGTGTGCAGTACAAAACGAATACCACGGCTCTCTCCGGGCCGCACCCGGCGCCCGGCGCCCGGCACGGCGCACGGCTCGCAAACCGATCTGTTCCAACGACTTCAATTTTACATCTGTTGTCAATACACGGCATGCTTTACGATACCGGACCGGTACCGGCGCAAATTACTCATTAAACAGCTCTTCGAATGTACCGAAATGTAAAAAGTTCATGTTCCAGTGAAGGAATGGGCTCGTTGTTCTAGTTATGGCCATTATTCGATATCTGGCTTGTGAAGTTTTATTTGGCTTTGTAGAAAATTCCCAGTAAAGGCCTGCAGCCTGGAACTATGGCGGTTGTATAACAATATACACTCACTTCTAAAACGCGGGAGTCACAAACATGGCAATTCGTTCGGGGAAACAAACAGTTTGATCTGATAATTCTGTCGCGATAAAGTGAAAGTCAAAGTAAAACACACAGAAAAACAATAAAAAATAAATATTTATTTGCTTTTGTGAAGTTGTTATTGATATTATATCGTAATGAATTTAATTCATACGAACACGCAACTGTTACTACTGTATCCCTGATCATAGTCCGTGTAACTACCGGAGTGCTTGAATATGGAGATTGCATTAACCTGCAATTAACTCCGAACCGTCGCGCGTCGGTCAAGTGATCGTAAAATGTTTACGAGCCACTGCCGCTGGTACTTCCAGTAATAAACCTCTCGCCTCCCGCTTAGCTGTCATTTACGAGTGCTGCGGGTTGCGGGCCGGCAACCACTACGCCTGCTATTAACTGCACAACCTGAAGGAAATCGAAGGCATTGCATTAAACATGCAACTTTGTCTCAATTAGACAACAATTGATATTTTGTATAATAATTTGTCAATAACCTACTTTCAAAGTGCGTACGTATCTGGGCACCCGCCGCCAGGCAATGTGAATTATTCATGCACGAAAACAATCTTTGTGTGATCCTCAAATCGATGTTCCGCATTTTAATTAAAATAAAAATGTATGTGAAATGATTCATGACATGTGTTTGTAATTCAACTCAAGAAACACACTTAAATATATAGCAATCTGTAAGTGTGTCTGTTTCTGTGTGTATTTAAAATCTCACGTGGACCCAGGTATGTGTTCGTGATATGTTCATAGTTTTAAGAGTTAAATCATTCTGTACAATAATGGTGCGAAAGCAGACGTAGTTTAACTTTGTTTAAATGATATCTTTACAAGTTGAAGTTGGAGTGTGTGGTGTGTCGTCAGTGGGAGGAAGTTTTGTTCGAATAATCTTCAAGGTTCCACAACATACATTATGATCACTTATTACAAAGTTTGTTTTCACGATATTTTATACTTACGCAAGTGTTTTATTGAGTCTGTTTATCCATTATATTAATCAAACACTTGATTATATAAATGAATGCATTTTATTTACGTCTTTATTTTCATCGTAACGGGCGGCCGGCCGACACACGCAATGTTTGTGCATGATTTGTAATAGGATCGCTTACCATCACTGCATCGATGATAGAGTTAAGCGCATTCAGCCGAGCGCGCGTGAGCACAGCGGGTGCGGGCACAACATCCGACCGTGTGTCTCCACCGACTAATTGTCGCATCGCTCCGTACCTGTGTCGCCCGGATTGAACCCGACACTCTGCGCTAATTACTTCAACTACCACCATTACCGTGTTTGGAGACATCGCACACAAACGCGATGGTATTCCACTGAAATCATGCAATTTGTACGAGTACACGCTGACATTACGTAATTATGCTGGTCAATATGTTTCACCATCAATTTCAGTTACGGCATTAATGATAATGTCTAATGAAGCTATGCTCTCTTAAAATCGACACGAACTTAATTACTAATTTATCAATCAATAAAAGTTGTTTGTCAACCAGTTATGGTATATAGATCCTTTTTGTATCGAGACACACAATACTTATCTTGAATCAGTGTGATTGTTCAATAAATCATACAAACAAACAAACGAGTAATATACAGTGGCATTATCAAACACAACTAGTTCCCCGCACAACTAGTTTCACGAACAGTAGATTGCTCGATTTGTAATTTCACGAAACACTAAAACTACATTACGCAGCTGATTCAATTGAACTGGTAATGTCTAAATGTAAATCACTGCGTACAACTAACTCCAGTAACGGGCCGAGAATTGCGAACTCATTACAATATTACACTGGAACTCTCACTCCGACTGCTGCCACTACTACCACCGCGTAGTAATGGGAAATGGAAACATTTCCGACTAGTTGCCCTAACTTTATTAAGTTTTACAAGAGTGCCAGCCCTAGCTACTTTTAATCGTGGGATTACTACGACGTGTGTATGTGTGCGGCGTCGACAATAACACGATTTAGGCAGCTCGTTGTATGTGTGCGTTGGAAAAATGACGTGGAAATGACGGGCTGTCAGTTCGTGTGGAAACTTCGATAGCGATCGTGGAACATTTATTTTTACCTTTGTTATAAATGTAATTTATTCTTATTGGTACTCCAAGCGCTTATCAAGAAAAAGGAAAAAATATTGAATATCTTCGGCATTCCCGAACCCCAGCTAACCAACTGTGACATTGTTTATTTTTTATTCATAGCCAACGGCTTATTGAACTTTTTCCTATAAAATATTCAAGAATTTGAATTCTAAAAGGGCGAGTAGAGGCAATACTTTATAATATAAATGTGTTCGTGTTATAAATATTGATGTATTTATTTTTATCTGCGTCAAAAAGACAAAAATCTGAAGCGATGACATAAAATATTCTTAGTTACAAAACATGATTGTACATAAATAACGTAAAATGTGATTGTATAATCGATTTCTGTAAACTTGTAACATTTACATTTAGATTATAATATTTTGGGAACTTGAATGACATTATCAAACTGATGGAAGAATGCAACATCAACATAATTTCGTGTTACGTAGAACTGCGTTGTGACGTCACGGCGGCACCGCGGGGCGGCGCCGGCGCTGAGTCAGCAGAATGCAAAGTGAATAAGTGTCTCCGGATGCCATTAGCCGGCTCAGCAACACGACCCTATTTACCTTCAAACATCTTAGATACAAAGACTCATCTCAATCCCCTACATAAAGCGATATTAGGCGCTTAAGCCTGTTATTATTAGCCCTTTGGAGAACCATGTACACAACGCAGGGAAACCAGAATATTATGTTCTACCGACTGGAAGTGTCAGAGAAATGTAAAGTCGGAAGTGGTGGTTAATAGTTTGAATTCAGACATGTCTTGAATTCCAGCCATTTCGGAGATTAGCCAGCACTAACAGACAGACAGACAAAAATTGAAAAAAGTGTTACTTTGGTATATACGTATCGTATGTACATATTTTCATATACAAGTAGTAAAAAGCTGTTATTTTAATGTCACAAACAGACACTCCAATTTTATTTATCTGTATATGTATAGATATATTCGTCAATGAAGTATTTGTATATTCACTGACGAATGTGTTGAGCTTGTCCTCTATCCTCGTTGTGGTCCTTCTGTAGTGCGTAGTGAATATTTCACCTTGAGCATTAATCAAGGGGCATCACGGGAGTTATATGAGGGTGCCACATTGACAAGGGTGTACACTGCTGAACACCGCGCGCTAATTGAACCGAAACTATTAATTGCGATGATGCCGGCTTTTTGTTTATCTTCGTTTCACTGCACAACTCCTTGTTGTAAATTACAAGTAAACTGTGATTTCTTGGGAAGTTCTGAGGTTCTCCTAATAGTTTTTTAATAACGTTATACGAATAAATTATTATGTTTTCGGCTTACCCACGTAGTAATTGGACGAGGAACTCGACTAGCTTCAAGCCATGCTAGAGGCTCATATTCATGAGCAGCATTTCGGACCGGCGACGCGGCTACTGTCGCGCTGCTTATGTATGTCTTATATAACGTGAGTAAGTCGAAAACATAATAATTTATTTAGTATGTCTCACGAAAGTTAAAATACAAACGTTGTACGAATGCATATAAATCTGTATCTACTACAACTGTAGTTGGAAACACAGGCGATAGATTGTAGTACCTATTCAACCAGTAAACAAACGTGTAGGTGAGGCAATAGGTTAGAAAGATAAAAGTAATCCAATGAATCAAACATGTTTCTCTATTCTTCGACCAAAATCCGGACTGAGATAAAACTTGCAAATGCGATGGAGTGAGGAAATTCGGCTTAAAGAGCAATACTTGCATAAATAACGAGCGGGTGCCGGGTGGCTCGGCAGTCGGCACTCGGCAGTTGGCAGTCGGCTTGCATGAGACCGCGGTGTGTACCACACTACAACACCACTACACGCACACACCATACAGAATTATTTATACTTCACATCATCTACATAAATCATTTACCATCGTCAACGCACATTGAAGGTATTTCCTGAGGTTTTAGTGTAATATAAGATCCAATGTGGATAACATTAAAATGCCAGTACATAATTGTAGATTAGAATACCTAGTAGCTACAATAAGCTAAACTAGTCGGTAGTTTTAGTCTCGATACTACTGTGGAATATTCATGTATCAATAGATTGTACAAGAACACGAGCGTTATAAACATTTCAAAGAAACTGCCTTCCGTAATGACATTATGTTCACCTCGGCTACCAGGAGCACAAAGGCCGCGAGGAGTCAAATAAAAATATAATCCCCAAGTTTACGTAAGGGATCCCTTCGTAGCCTTTATTCGCAATTTCCAAGGTTTATACGCTAGGAAGATGCTTGTAAAATCTGTATTTTTGTGCGATACGTTCGCAATCGCCTCGACAAACAGTCCCGGTATTATTTTAGCAACGGACAAATTGAGCACAGCACTTCTGTTCAGTGATAAGTTTTAACAGTTCAGTTTATGAATGCCGAGTGATGACTACGTGGGCTGTTGGTCCCGCCAACCAACAATACACAGCACGCGATCATTTGTAGTTTTTTCAAAGAAAATGCTGTAAGTTTCCGAGCACAATGTTGTTTAGTTATTTAGTATGCGGCGTACAGTGCGGCTCTGAACGACCGCCCGTAATTTGATTCACTTTAAAACAGTTTGAAACTCGTCAACTGGAGGTTATAAATTTAAAGAAGAAAGGGTTCGTTCCCGAAGTAATTTGTGAAAGAATGTTGCGGGAAAAGAACATTTGGAGATAAAAAAGAGTATTTTGGAGGTTTTATTCGACTTTACGAATGAAACTTGGATTGTGTTTTATTTAATAAGATTTTGTGTGGGGATATATTTTTATTTGAATATGTTGAAGCGAACAATAACGTAAATATAAAGTACTTAGTAATAAATGTTCAAAGCATAAAGTAAACACGAATAGAAGCTGACTAAAACATTTCGCTTAGCCACAAAGGGAGTGGACATTTTTTAAAACTGGTATTTAATTTAATCCTGCCACTAGCAGCCGCCGCTGCACTCGAAACATTATGCAGATAAACGAAAGTCCCCGATACGGTGCAATTAGGACTTTGCCAATTTTTGCAGCTTTAAAAATGTAGTTTTAGATCGACACAAATTGCTGCTGCTATCAAACGGAATTTTATATGGAGGATTAGTTGTGATAGGCCGCCATATTGGATGGCGTGTAACGGTCCAATCCAAATTACGAGATTCGAATTCCGAATGGTTGGAATTCAAACAATCACGTTCGTTGTTATTTTGATGTAAATTATTTGTTGTATCAGATCGGTAGCGGACAGCGGACCAATTGTAAATCAAAGTGTAATTTAGCGTTTAGTTTTGCGGCCGACGATAATTACAAACCAAAATATACTTAGCTACAGGCACACAACAGTTATATATAGGTACGACACAGAAGTGTAACAAAGTTTGTAAGGAAGGTACTGTTGTTGATGCACAACTCTACGCAGCCGCCATTACCTCTCCGTATACCTGGAGGCCATTTATGTAAGTGGCTACTTTGAATGTCAATATTAATTCAGCAACACTTTGCAAAGTCCTGTACTACCCTTCAAAGGAAGTCTCCATCACGAAAGTCTAATCAAAACTTAAAGACAATATCAATTTAGTTGAGCAAACACCTTCAGTTTAGCCTTCAACTATGGCCGGCGGAACAAACAACTAGTGAATTAGCAAGTTGGTGAATTTACCTTAATTATGCATTACCGGGCCGGCGGCCGGTGCGGGGCATGTGCGGGGACGGCGCGGGGACGGCGCGGGGACGGTGCTACCTGTGCAAACGTCACGCAACGACTTTAGGCCGCATCACAGTTTGCTTTGCACCCGGTATGCGTTAATGTATGCACACGATCATGCACGACGGACGGATGTGTGACACTAACTGTAGGTAATTGTGTTAGTGCGTAGTTATGACGATCTAATGAACTTCCGCTACACAGCTAGTATGACATACATAAACAACCTACACAGTTAATTCCAATTACATCACACCAACTAGGCTATAGTTGATTCTATAAATATTTCAAAGATTTTTGTCCGCAAGTAATGAGAAAAACACCACAAGGTCTTAGTCGCCTGGAGAAGAATTTCCATTAGCATTTTCCCATTTTGTAAACTGGTAATTTACAAAGTGGCGCCCCCCTCCCCCCTCGCCCCCGCCTCGCGCCACTCTGCACAAACGCTACAACAGCAGGCTCCGAAAACTGCACACACTGCAAGTAGGCACGATACACACTCATACCTAGTTATATAGAGGTAGTAGTTGTGTGTGTATGTATGTCTTATATAATTAGTTAGCATTTGTTCGTGTGCGCCGCCGCCGCTGCAGTCCACTGTTAATTAGTTTCGAAACTCGTATATCAAACGAAACAAAAAACTTGCACACAGATATCATTTACAATTATCCTACTCTTGTGATTAACTTTTTGTTATTGTTACTGCTGGGATACAAGGGAATAAATACTTGATGATTGTATTAGAGTATAATTAAATTACCTAAGAATATGATATAGTATGTATACATTTGGAGCTCGTAGATGTCGTAATGATTAGAGGACATTAGTGGTCACGCAGGTAGATGATGAAGCAGCGCGCACTAATGAGTGCAGGCCGGGCGCGCGGCGCCGCGGCGGCCGCAGGAGCTCGCGCTTATTAACAATTAACTAGAGGTCCCTTCAGCTGAGCCTTCATTATCGCCACACAAGCCTCTCCTCATTTTAATGAACCTACAATTGCTTTACCGTCGCCCACTTATAAATGTATAATTTGACCAAATACCGTAATGAGATTATGTGATAACTTTCAGAGTTACCTTTGTGTTCCAACTGTAATTACGTCGAGGTTGCCATGGCCACCTCCTTAATTAAAGCCCAGCTTATGTTCCATTATCACTGCAAGCCCCCGACACCACTTATAGAGGTATATATTAATCTCGTTAGTATACACAGCGCCCTCTATTACACTCAGCACTACATACAATACTCATTTTCTCCAATTATTGTGTATTACAATGCAATACGTATGCCCCAATAGTTGAGCAGTCAGGCGATGTGTTCAATATTTGATCAGGCTGCATGGCAAGGAGACACGTACATTTGGATGCGGCAGTAACTAGTACTACTAGACTAGGTCCCGCCTCCGAAGCTGTATAAATTTATTAGCGCGTGTGATTGCTTCGAACATGCAAGTAATTTTCCGTGTTGCCATACAACCGACTAAGAAATACGTGAACAGAAATCGAATACGATTTCTTTGAGCGTTCTCTGAATATCTTCAAGATTATAGTCTTGTACTAAAGGGAAAATATGTGAATACTAAACGTTATCGTATTCAGTAAAGTAGGGAGTTTGTGTAAGACGGACGTAAATGTGTCAATTTACATTTAAAGAAATGTGCTCTTTATACTCACAAAAGATGGAAATTTGAATTCATGTTTGACTGAATTTTAGTGCAAAATATCTGGTGAGAGCGTAGTGAGCTGTGGAGCGCGCCTTACACTAAGATTTATTTGTAACAGAAGTCGGTGTTTGTATTAGTATAGAGAGTGTTGAATATTCGCGAGATCAGTCTGTGTGTCTGTGTGTCCGGCGTGTTTGCTATGTAAATACAGCGTCGGCGTTGTATTTACTTTGCGACGCGCAATTTGTTCGAGCGAGGCTGCGGGCTCGGACTCCGCGCTAACGTAACAAATCCGACAAATTACAAAAATAACAAGTAATGTAGTTCATGTAGTCGTGTGACACATACTAGTTATTATCTCTAACTTTATTCAACGTACCTATTCGGGACTAAACTAAGTCAACGGCATCCTTGCATGAGTTCATCATTTATCGGTTCATGGCGGCAACATGCAGATGATGAATAAGAGAAGGTATAGTTTTCAGTAACAATGTTTATTTAAAACAAACCCTAGCTTACTAATACCTATTTCCACCGCCTATATACACAATCACGATACAAGTAACCTACATATAATATATAGTGTAACGAGAACATTGTCTGTCCACAAACATATCACAGCCACTCAATAGCAGTCTCCGCTCTTAATGAGTTCTTCGATCAATTTGCTGCACTCATTCCTCTTCAGCTTGGCGGAGTGCGTGTGAGGGAGCGACGGCACGAACGCGAGCCCTCCGTGTAACCGCTTGTGTTCACTCAAAGTGGCTGCAACCAAACAAAACAAATTAAACCTTAACAAAAGGAAGCAGACTCTAGTCTCCAACGTACTGATCTCACATGTAAACCTAGATAGCCAACTGGCTAAAAGAGCAAAAAGGAAACTAAATCTTAGTATGAACATTCTAAGGTCTATTTTGGAAAAAGAGCAAGAGTATTTCTCGAGTAAGGTGTTTCCGAGACATAAACTGCAATAGAAGAGGTTTGGCTTATGAAAAGCTGACGGCTGAACATGTTTAAGGACGTGTGAAGTCTTGCTGAAGTGAAACGTTGCTCTGAAATATCTGAATATTATCTTGTACATGAAACTTTAAAGAATTTACACGGGAACTAAAATTATCTGTGTAGTACAAGGTTGTCGCTAGTTGTTCAAAAGTGCAACGTAGAATATTCTAATTTTTGCGTTTCCTTTCGGGAAATTATTTTATAGTGCTGGTAGTTATGGCAATGCGTCTGTCTGTCAGTCACTCAAAAACGGACACGTCCACACAGCAATATTTATTTTTGCTTTTATATTTTTGTTTAGAACTGCTCAGTAATATTTTAAAAGTAGTAATGACAAGTTGAGCACACGGCCTCGAGTCGAGTGCTCGCTGCAGCGGTATTTGATGTCTCGATCGCTTTAGTTGGCAGCGCGCAATATCAGTTCGTACTTTATTCGTCAGTTTTCAATAACAGCCAGCTTTAGATATTGGCAAGTGTGTTGCACCAGCTGTACAATAACATTACTTGTGTGGCTCTGTGCTCAGAGTGGCCAGCTCGATAGCCTCACACTTCTATAACCAGTCGACCACAACTTTGTCAGTATTACACCGAGTTGATCATTAGTTACTCGCCCGCATCTTTGTGACAATATCTGACAGCTGATCGCCTTATCGCCGTCGAAGGAGGTAAGGTGGCAATGCGGGAGGTCCATGAGATTCCGTTATTTTTGTAATACTAATATTATATGTATTTACAAAAGAATTAAAATATAATCTTACAGTTAACGACGGCGTGTATCTGTTCCCTGGTGACGTCAGCCCCCGGCAGTAACACCACGGCCGCCACGGCCCCCTTGTCAGACGGACACACCACGCTCTCGTGCACTCCCGGTACCGAGCAGATCACTCGCTCTACCTCTTCTGGAGCCACCTGTTTGCAAAAAACACGATATTTAATGAGATCTTATTTATGATTGTAAAATCTGAATAAATGAAATCCAAATCATGAAAGCTTTGCATTGTATTTTCATGACTCGATAAAATAATATTAATCTGTATCTGACCTACGACTACACCACTCGGATTATTTTACACCAGTTAGTGGACAATTCACACTAAACTGACAAGTGGCCTTGATTAGAGCAGTGTTAACAGTGTGGTTAGTGGCGTGAGTGGTCGTCAGCTGATCAGGGCCGAGCAGTGACGTAGTATCATATCGCGAAGTATGCAGTACCAGTCAGGGCCGACTCAAATTAGGTCAATAGCTAAGATGTTATTGTTTAAGCACTAACTATACTATTCCAATGGCTGCTGTATGAATATCCCTCTACCAAGTACTTATGTAAGTACTTCCAAAAGGCTTCTAAAAAAATTGAATAAATATACTAACATGAGCGCCCATGTGTTTAAAGGTGATCTTCTTTCTGACAACGTATGAGAGTCGATCGTTCTCATCCAGGTGGAACTCGTCTCCTGTTTTGAACCAGCCGTCAGGCGTGACTGTCTCCTCATAAGCTGCCATGTTCTTGTGGTAGCCCTACGAACATTCAACATTGTAAAATTATGTTCTAAACAATTGAACATGACTAATTATTTTGTGGAATCAAGCAGTCTTCAATAGTCGATGAGTTAAATCATTACCTTAAACACTGAGTTCCCCTTCACCCACAGCTCTCCATTCTGGCCACGTCCTCGCTCCTGACCTTCATCGTCCACGAGCTGGAAAGTTTCGCACATTTTTACAATCGCAAAAAATGTCGGATAATGTCTGAAGCAATTTCCACTGGATGTTTTCTGGATAGCCTCACTTAACGGACCGTAATGAGCTGATATAACTTTTTAGCCTAATTACCACTGCTGGGATAAAAGGTTCTTAACATGCCAATAATTAGGTTCAAATTGAAATAAAACACCATAACATCTTGTTCAGATTAAACCAGCCGTGACCTTGATAAAATATAAGATCGGATAAGGAGATGTAGGGCAGACAGGATTCGAATGTCAATTTAGGAGATAACACTTTAGTGCGACCTGAAAATAAAATTACCTTTTCCTAGAAAACTTTATAAGTAAATGTAATTTAGATCCTGTTTACGCCTAAACAAAGTGTAAATTCAATTGACATAAATATCTTAAGTCGAGCTGAAAGTCTATCCATTAGGGTATTAGACAATCGAATTACTCCCGGTGCTAACTCTAATAGTTAGTTCTTCTATTACGAATAACTTCAATGTGTCTGTGTTACTTGTATTTGTGGTTCAATATTAATTTGTACATAGTTTTCCTAATGTAGTATAGTTAATACCTTGTAATTTATGAAATTGAGCACCCATCCGTTGGATTTCATAGGCGCGTCCCTGTCAGGGATGGCGATGAGTCCGTGTGTCTCCGTGATGCCGTACCCGTCGCACAGGCGCGCTGTCTCTGACATTTTGGCCTGAAATATAATGAAACATAAATAAAATTTATAATCTTAAGACAACACGAAAGTAATCTCGCCCACTCAGTAAGGTAATCCTCTTCATTTTGTTCTGCATAGACTTATGTCTTTTTGTAGACAAATATTAAGTGGAGTGCTGACAGATGTCGTCAAGTAGTTAGTACTACGCCGCACAAAGTATTCCAAGTGTAATGGTTACTATTAAGAAGGTCTGCTGTTAGAAACTTTGCCAAATTGGTAAGATATCAGAATGCGAATCTAAATTAATCGTCTGTATGTTGGACGTGTATTGCTCTGTTGTTTTTATGGCCGTGTAACTAATTTCATTAAATCATTATATTGACAACGGTAATGGCTGTACAATGAAGGAATTCTGCAAAATTATGTAATTATAACATTGTATATACGTCCCCTAATATCCTCGCGGGTATCGTAAGAGCCGACGAAGGGACTACATACTTACATGCTCGTATAATGATCTAACAGAGTAACAATGTTCTATACACCCTTAGAGTATTTAACTACAAACTAAATACTTTAAGTATACACCTGATTCTTTGAAACTGGGATCCTGCCTGCCAAGTGAGGAGATTATGGCTAAGCTCTTTTATAAAGAAAGCCTGCATACTCCAGCTGTGGTGGGCTGTTGGTGATGATGATGATATGCGACCAAGTGACAGTCTCATTGTTGATAAACTGACTTCATAATTCTTCTCTCTGGTATAATGTACGTTTGTACGTACCTTCAAGTTCCCCATGAGTGTCGGAGTGGCTGGTGCTCCCAGTAGGAACATGGTTTCGAAGGAGCTGAGCTGGTCGGGTCTGATGAGAGGTACCAGGGACACAGCAAACGCAGGAGCTAAATACCCCCAGGTTGGCTGGAAGTAATTTATAAATGAACACTATTGATAATATTGCAAATTTAATTCAGTTTGATAAGTAGTTGTTTATTTCTTAACTGTAAACAATTGTCATTTAATTAACAGTTATTTTAGTGTGCCCAACACACAATCTCGGTACGGACAAAGTTTAATTGTATTTCATAGAGGAGGCAACACTTCCACTTTTTATCCGACTGCTTCGGGAGGAGTGTTGGTTTAGGACTCGTAACAAAATGGGCGACAAGTAAATACAACACTAAACATATAGTCCTACTAACCCCTTTAGAGGATACGATGTGTGTCTTATATTATGTTCATTTAATGACTTGAAGTAAATTATGCTAATTTAAGACAGTTTGTATTTTTGGCACATTTTGAGCACATTTCGGAGTATAACTCAACGAGGCGACCATAAAACAGACCTGGCAGCCGCTCGCAGAGCCACGGCCAGATGTAGATAACTGTCTTTTAAAAATATTTTACAAGAATTTTGTGGATCCACTATTTAGTATAACTCATTATAGTAAGTAGGTAAGTATCGTGATGAAATACTAGGCCACGTTGTGTAGATATTCAACTTTATTGTAAAGTTAGAAGTATCAAAGTACTGAGTCGTGGTTACTGACCTACATAATCTGCTCTGATGTTAATGTTATCATTACTCATGGATCCAACAGATATTGGTTATATGATAACTGTTATCATAATATTCTTACCTAGCTAGTTGTTAGGTGCGAGGTGTTTTATATCTGCATTATTAAAGAGTTATCATAATACAACTTATCTGATACGTTTCTGTAGGCCGCTCGCACCGGCCGGTATCAACACACGAAATAATTTATCTAGCAAGCGAAGTCACACCACACAACATGTATATTTGATAATACACATATTATTGTGTGACTCTGATAGCGAGTATGTTTAGCTCGCAACTAATTGACATTGTATATTAAAATATAATGTTTTTAAAATTAAATTAAAACTAAAACTGCAAAAGCTACGTTGGTAATAGTCTCAGCACTTTCAAATTATTATTTCCAGTGACAAGCGCCGGAGATTAACTTTTAAAAGCTTTTCAATCTACATAAAATTAATTTAGTTCACATTAATACGTTCCTAGTTTAGAAAATATCTCGCCGCCATGCAGTGACTACCAACTCTTGGTATCTGAACAATATTGTTGCTAGAAGGGTAATTAGCACAAGCCTAAGTACCTACTTTGTGCGAGTACTTACCGACTTTACATAAAACCTTAATCTTGCTTAATGTAAGGACTCGTCACGATTTAACAAAATTCCACTTTAAAAGTTTAGTAAATTGTATTGTTAATTGCTAGAAAGATGTTCTCAAGCATAGTAGTCAGAGTAAGTATTTTATAAAGCTATTAATTAGCAGCATGTTGTAACGAATTACTGCTTTGAGTACTTTCTTGTAATGAAATTGTAGTCTAGGTGCAGTCGAGCGAGCCACTTGTAATAAAGTCTTGCATATTATATTGTGAGTTTAAAGTACACGTATCTCAAGAATATTAAGTATTAGTCACCCGGTACTTCTCCATGATCTCGATGACGTGGTCAGCGGTGATGGGTTTAGGTGTCATCACGATGGGGATGTGGTAGGTGACGCTGGTGGTGGTGAACATGGTGAACGTCACCCACTGGATGGTGGTCAGGATCATTGTTCTCTTCGTTGGAGACGGGAAACTGGAGTGATATGTCCTGCAGACAATTAGGACATCATCATTGAACAGCACAACAAGCTATTTCCTTTCACTCACACAGGTACACTCCACATTGCTTGCTCACACAGAAACTTGTTCACTCATTATTGTTAGGAACTTACCAAGGCGTTGGTAAAACTGTCGTTAGTCCCCGGTTCGTCAGGATCACAGCCTTAGGGAGTCCAGTGGAGCCGCTGGTGGGCAGCAGCAACACGGTGTCATCCATAGCAGTCTCTGCGACCCTGATGAATACAATATTTGTGGTTATAAAGAGAATACTTTTTGTTTGTATGTCTGAAACTAGACAACTGTCAACTGGACCGATTCAATAATATTTGACCATTAGTGAGAACAAAACTTAAATTAAACGAGAGTGGAGCCAGTTAATTAAAAAATCATAAAACAACTACCGATAGCTGGCGATATCATCTGGTTGTCCTTTAGTGAAGTTATCGAGGACGCCGGGCTGGTCCGCCGGTACCAGCGTGGGCATCAGCTCGGGGCAGGCGCGCGTCGCCTCGAGCATCGCTGGCTCGAACTCTCCGTCGTAGAACACGATGCTAGGCTCCACAAGTTTCAGGAAGTGGGTCAGCTCATCTGTACAAATAATAACATTATCATATCAAATTCAAAACTCAATTTATCATTCAGATTCTATCATATATCACAAACAATACCATTGTTTTCTTATTCCTTCTGCGATATATCAGCAATCTTGGAGTCAATTGGAACACAGTCGAAGAAAGCGAAAATAACTCAGACAATACTCACAGACTGTAGCGTTAGGTTCCATCATGAACGGAATCACTCCAGCGAAGATGAGTGCGAAGAACACTGCCACCGTCTCCTGGTGGTTCCTCATCTCTACCAAAGCGTACTTCCCTTTCAGACCCATGGCAGTCAGCGTGCGTGCGATAGAGACGATACGCTTCAATTGTTGCTCATTTGTTATGTCTACTCCCGTTCCAGCATTACTCTAAACAATAACAGGTACTTGAAACACAAGTTGTAAGTATACCACTACCCTAGCCAAATAATCACATCTAGTTATTCTCCTTTAAATATTCGGTGACCTACCTTCGATTGTCAAGTCGCTTACCAAGTAGAGGAAATAATGGCAAGCCTCCTTTAAAGAGCGAAGCAGAGAGGATCATGTCGTACAGAGAATCGGGAGTGGATGTATTCGGATGATGTTCATGGTTAAGCATAATCGAATTTACAAGTTCAAAGTTCATAGTCATCATGTTCCAAACTCAAATGAGTTGGCGCGTCATACATAAACAATCAATAAACCAATTACAAGTTTAGAATGTCTTCAATCATCAATTTCTTTCGAATTACGAACTGAGAAAGACCATTCCGCAGGTAATATAAGTTTGTTATACTTTGCGAGAGAGATCGTCAGACGAGTTTTTGCAAAAGGAGGAAATGTAATTGACACAGCTTCGACTGCAGTATTGGAGCTGCCGGTCCGTTTATACTGGACAGGAGTATATCGCGTGGTGTCCTCTTTTTATGAAAGCGTCAGTTATTTCCATTGAGCGCAGCAAACAGATGAAATTGCTCAATAACCGTGGCTACCAGGCAATTTGTAACGCTATCGCAGTGGACTCGTGACGTCACACACCTACCACATTCAGACCGAATAGATTGGATTTTTTAGCTAATCGCTTCGGTTGTTAAAGCGCTGATACAAATTAAAAAAGAATGTTCTCTATGTGACGGAAACTAACCAATGAATTTTTATGAAATATTTATTAAAAATATGAGCTACATGCCTACTTTGTTTACCAAAAAAGTCAGTTGAATTTTGCTTCATCAATTTTACGAACTTACGATGTTCATGAATAGTTTAAACATATTATTATGTTAGTGTACGTTAGAGATATGAAGTATGTTTTACCTGTAACAGCATACTCTTCAAAATTTTACAGATTTGCTTACCATGAACACTTCATTAGGTCTCTGCTTGAGACAGTGCAACAGTATCTCTGCGAGGGGGACATTGCTTCTCGCCGTGGCGTCGGGTTTGATGCCCTGTTCGAGCAATATGGCGTCCAGTACCGTATCGAGGTAGAGCTGAGCAGCATTTGGCTTTCCTCGTACAACTGTGTGAGACATCTGGTAAAATAATAAATTATAATATTTAGTAAAGGTAGATAATTATTTGAACTTTGAACAGACAAACACAGATTTAGGGAAGTACAGATATTACTGGCTGACATCTTTCTGGAAGGAAAATGTCATTAAACGATGTTTGAATGCAATTTATAATGATAAGTATGTTCGCGAAGAATTTCAATAAACACTAAAATAAATCTGAGCATGATAAAAAACAATAATTAAACAGATATTTTTATCTGCAACAAAAACATAATTCTTACGTAACGTCTTCCTTATAACTTACAAAAAACAGCTGATAAATCTAATATGTATACTGTAGCGGACATGTAGTTGCAAATACCAAGACATTATACATTATTTTATCTCAATAATTCAAGGAAATAGTTTACAAGTGGAGGAAGGCAAATTATCTTGATAGTATCGTAAGCTATCTGTTGTTGGAGGCCCGACTATAGCTAACACGTTCACTGAGACATTCCCAACATATTCGCGCACGTAATATTCCTTGAAGGAACAAATATTACGCCCCGAGCACTACATTTTTTGATAAGACGAAAATTGTCCCGCGGGAACTATTTTATTTGTGAGGGGCAAGGAACTCACACGGTTTACGACATTACGTCTCATCTTCGTGAATATATTGTTTAAAACAATTTGTTATACACACTCTGTGTCACAAAGTTATACGTTCATACTTAGATTGTTATAGTTTGAAACATAACCAACAAACGTGCAACAGTTTACACATATTTTGTGAAAACAAATCGTAACAATAGTTTCTGCTCCACTTTAAATTAAAGCTTACCGTGAGAGGGAAAAAAACAAACAAAACATAAACAACATGAACATTCTCTGCAATAATAAGCGCTACAAATATAATAGTACGTAACGCGAATAATAAGATAACACGTGTGTAGTACGCACCTTGTAGCTTGTAGTAGACGACAGTACCGCAGACACAGGCGCGAACCACTGACCGACCGCTGGCGTAGTTTAGAAGATGTCTACAATCAACATTATTTATAGAAATGATAGCGTGTGATAAGAAACCAAAATAGATCGATACGAAATGATAAAAATACTATTTATAAATAATATTTTACGTATATCGTATAATTTTCCATCGTGTCATGTTTGTTATTGTTGGTAACGGTGGAGGCTCACGTAGTCACTCTCGGTGCATCACCGACCGCGTCACGCCGCGCCCGCCGGCCCGGCCGCACCGCCAGCCGCGCGGCGCCCAGCAACAAGCTCGAACCGTTAGACCACGACCATGTGTGGAACATTGACACCATGATAATATGTATTAGTTACCTCATAGACAAGCCACTTTCTCTTTCCTATAGGGCCATTGTACTTTCTACGTTGTGTAATCGACACGTCGTACTATGCTATCGATTTTTAAGGTAAAGACAAAAGGCGTTTTTGGGTTTTAATAAAACGAATGCCATATTTTTGTTATCATTAAAACTCATGGCAAAAGGAGGTATAAAGGTAAATAATAGATGCCATACGTGGTATAGTAACGATAAAAAAATCTGGTTAAAACAGAGTGAATTACAAGTCTGTTTTACCCGGATTATGATTAATTAGTTCCATTGCATTTGGAAATGCTCCTGTTGCTAAACATTGTTATGTTCAGTACCGTCTGTACCATAAAGGCTCTCGGGTCCCGTGCCCAGGGCTCCATCCTCCGTGGGCCCTGGAGGACCGACAATTTGTACGCAACGTGTAGCGGGTGTGTGTCCATGCGGTTGGATTCCCGCACTGAGCAAATCTTTGTGTGATCCACAAATTGTTGTTCCGGGTTTAGGTGTCATGTGTATGTGAACTTGTATGTTTGTAGATGCACCCACGATACAGAAGAAAATCCTAGTGTGGGACAAAGTTAAAAAAATAACATTCTAAAAGGACCCCGAATATTGTGTAACTAAGGGGCCCAGCGTAGTCTAAGACGGCCCTGGTTATGATATCAATTAAATGTCACAAGACGGCCTGTTAGCAGACCACATCGCTCGAAGGACTGACAGTTGACCAGGGACTGGAAGACGTATATTGGGCAGGGCGCCCGCGAAATGATCCGACGACATTGTCATATACCTAGTTGTGGGATGACATCGGATTTCGGTGGTGAGGTGTGGTTCGACGTGGAGGACTAAAACCTTTATACACTGGTGGACGTCCACCGGCTGAGGACAACGATGATGAAGGTTTAAGCTTTTTCATATACGCCATATTCATAATGATTATAATTTTTACTAGGTACTAGCCTCCCGTAAAATAAAAATAGCGTATTCAGATAAGCGATATTCCGGACCTTAATCTGCCCCTTTTCGTTCAGCCATTTTGACGTGACGTAACAAATAAACAGATATATAAACTTTCTCAATTATACCATTAGTAGGATTGTTGTTACATTGTGCAATAGGATTATCAAGCAGTATTTTCAAAACGGGCATGTGATATCTTGTGTGTGTGTGTGAGTGTGTCAGGTGACGTGATAGCAATCACTGTAGTACATCACACTCGTCATCAAGCACGCGTTGTGGAAAATAATTTTGTAACCGGTTACAACCGGTTGTTTTGAGTACCAACCATTGTCTAATCATGCGAACTGCCGGGTGACAACAATATATGGCCACTCCTAAGTTGTAAGGAATAGATTAATATATCTGGAGATATCTTCAAAAATATTATAACATAACGTCACGCCTTTTATCCCCGAAGGCGTAGGCAGAGGTGCACATTAAGGCACTTAATGCCTCTGTACAATGTAAAACCCACTTTTCACTATTTATGTTATGAGTCCCATGTAATTGGGGGTGAGCCTATTGCCATATACCGGGCACAATTTTAGACCCCGTGCTACTACTGAGATTTTTTTAAACCCAGTGGTACTTTGCACGACCCAGGAATTGAACATTATGATCCCTTACCTGGTAGTCGCACTTGCGACCTCTCAGCCAACGAGGCTGTCAGAGAGCAGATTCAGTCTTCAAAAAGTATTGTTTCTAGAATTAAGCTAATTTTTGATGTTCCCTAGAAACTTGAAAAAAGTAAATGTTTTTATGCTATGCCCTTATATGTAATTTATCTACATATAAATTAATTGTAATAAAACTATGAAAGAATACAGGTACCTACGGGTGTACAGGTAAATCCGGCGAATTGTATTGTGTCAAGATTTTCAGGTCCCACTAGTAGCTTACTTGTATACATGTTAACATAAGTACATAATGTAACATAACATAACATCACGTCTTTTATCCCCGAAGGGGTAGGCAGAGGTGGACATTACGGCACTTATTTAATGCCACTGTACAATGTAACACCCACTTTTCACTATTTATGTTATGAGTCCCATGTAATAGGGGGTGAGCCTATTGTGATAGCGGTACGCGGGGAAATAAGTAAACACAAGACGGTGGTTATAAGACTAACTTTATTTTTATAAATGGACCTCTTTTACAATAATTAGGGTTTACAGGGATGATGTCATAGTACTGGTACATAGATGAGGTTATAGGTACTATTACAGCGTTAGGTTTCAGGTTCCAGATGTTTATACTTAGGTACTATTACAACCTCAATTACCATATATAGAATTATATCATATAAGGGTCATGTTACAATATTATTCTTAGAACTATTTTATCTGATACCTATTACATATATTGCCTTATAGGGCGAGGTGTCACACACACTACACTATTGCCTTACGTAATGTACTATACCGTTTAATTCGAAGCGAAGTTAAGTATTTATTAATGTTGTTTTACCTTTGTAACGCACGAATTATGATTGTAAAAGATCTTAGTAGTAGATTAAATAAATTAAAAAGTAATTTTGACTATAGTAAAGTAATTAATTCATTCCATTATTTTATTAGCCTTAAGGTTTCGAAGATTTGATAAAATGCCTAACAGAAAACATAAACAAAACTATTACTTCTAAGTTTACCTGCAACAATAAGTCATTATCGTATTAGTGCGAGTATCTCCTCCTGTGTCATGAAAATATTGTGAAATAATAAGCAGTGTAACTGTAAACAAAAGATCACAATCTCTGATAAGGAAATTATCCGGTTATAACCGGTTATAAGCAACTACTACGCGTAGCAACCACCTGGTAGTGAGATAACATGTCGTATGGTAATCTGTCGTTTCTGTCGTCAGTTCAAAATCTGCCGTAAATATAGATAATATTTGGAAATTGCTGCCAATAGTCACGTAGGTACATTAGTCCACACGTAGAGGTACTGATTTCTGGAAAATTTATTAACTTAAGTTGGATTTCCTCAATTATAACCGACCTAGGAATTCTAAGAAGCCTGTGAGTAGGAATGTTCGTTCTTCATTTGTAGTAGTTAAGGGATTCCTTAGAACTAGAGATTTTCTTACTCGTGAGTATTAGGTATACACTATTGGTTGTGGAACATAACATAACATCACGCCTTTTATCCTCGAAGAGGTAGGCAGAGGAGTACATTATGCCACTGTACAATGTAACACCCACTTTTCACTATTTATGTTATGAGTCCCATGTAATAGGGGGTGTGGTTAGTAGGATATTGGTTGTGGAATTTCTGTTAAATTCTATTAAACTGGAAAAAATATTATAAACCGACAGCAATTCAATTACTCATCTCGTTGGCATATTACGAAGGCATTTCATTAGTAGTCGAGTAGTACTAGTAGTAGTAACGAGACCTTCTCGTTGGCCGAGTGGTCGCAAATGCGACTGCCGGGCAAGGGGTCTCGGGTTCGATTCCCGGATCGGGCAAAGTACTACCGGATTTTAAAGACATCTCAGTAGTAGTCGGAGTCTGGAATTGTGTCTGGTATATGGCAATAGACTCACCCCCTATTACATGGGACTCAACATAAATAATGACAAGTGGATGTTGTTGACCTCTGCCTATCCCTTCGAGGATAAAAGGCGTGATGTTATGTTAGTCGAGTAGTGAGTGATTTTAATAAATGGTTTTCAATACAATAAGACAGACACCCTATGACTGCCCACTACTGGACTGTATGGGTCTCCTATACAAAAGGTGCTTTTATCACAATGTCTAAGCGTTTAGGTCTTTAGGTCGTTAGCCTTCTAGAAAAAGTAAAGCATATTTAACAAACAACATAAGATTGCCTAAAATAAAACAATAGTCCACATTGCAAAATTCGTGTAAAACTTACTATACACAGTGTGTTGAAATAACTAGAAGCAAATTATTCAATGCTTAGGTATAGTATAATGGCTTATGAGACCAGTGTGTTTGTGTTCAATAATATTAAACTAATAGGAGATCGGCAAATTCTGGCCTAACGACCAAAAATGAATTACTATGGGTTGTCAAGGACTCATATTAATATTGTGAAAGGAAATCGGAAAACTTCTATAGTTATAGCTGTGACGAACCAAAATTAATATAAATTTATTTAGGTAGGTAACTTGAATTGTATTTTTTCAAGTAAATTTTACTTCATTTTATAATCACTAAAACACATACACATAACATCACGCCTTTTATCCCCGAAGGGGTAGGCAGAGGTGTACATTACGGCACTTAATGCCACGGTACAATGTAACACCCACTTTTCACTATTTATGTCATGAGTCCCATGTAATAGGGGGTGAGCCTATTGTCATATACCGGGCACAATTCCAAACTCCGTGCTACTACTGAGATTTTTTGAAAAAAACCCAGTAATATTTTGCCCGACCCGGGAATCGAACCCGAGACCCCTTGCCCGGCAGTCGCAATTGCGACCACTCGGCCAACGAGGCAGTCTTTTTCTTTCTACTACTACTAATTTCTTGTCTACTAACTGAAATATTTGGAATCTCCGGAGTTCTATCAAAAATCTAATTACACCGGGTTGAATACTAATATTATTCCTTTAAAACGTGCAGCCCCTATTTCATTAATGTTCTTGTCGTTGAGGCCACTGTAAAAGTTTAAACGAATACGAGATTGTAACACAGCTAAATTCTCAAAGTGGTCTACTAATGTTATTTTTTGTGACAACAACCATTACCTACAGTACTTTTTGCTCGTCGCAAGGATCAAACGTGAGACTTGGTGGTTTGGGAAATGAAAGGGCTGATGTTATCATAAGTTTTGTGAGAAAAATAAAAGAACATATTGTGTACTTTATGTGTAACATGTAGATTTGTTAGTTGTAGCGCAATGTTTGAAGGGTTCTGTATTTCAGTGCCTCGGTTCACACAATGAATGATCTCGGGTAATATTGAGGTAAAGATATTTTCTTGTTTCATGTAGGTACCTAAGTTTGTTACCATGAAAGTACATTGTAGTTCCAAGACAGAGTCCAGTACATTGACGTCTTTTTTAAATGGACGTTATCTTTCTATGCACCTTTGCAAACAACTTCTGAACACAAATTATTGGTTGCAACAGTAAGAACATGTCTGACCGGAATATTAATATTTTAGACAAAGAAGACTTCGGAGTTTGATACACTTAGAAATAAATTATGGACGATTTGTTTTAAAAAATACTTTTTATTACTATATTATAATTATGTCTAGCAACATTGTCCGGTCTTCATGAGTCGTGTCATCAGCTGGCTGCACTCATTCCTCTTCAACTTGCCGGTGGGTGTGTGAGGGAGAGAGGGTACGAATGCGAGCCCTCCGTGTAACCGCTTGTGTTCGCTCAGAGTAGCTGCAACATTACCAGAAGAAAAGTAATTAATATATTTTTACAATTGTGTTTCATTTAAAAGGTCCACTTTCGCTTTGCCTATAATTAGTTTAAAACCTCTTAGAGATTAAAACCTCTAAATATTTATTTTTAAATAGATTTTAATGTTTTATTACTCTCCTGCTCTCAGGATGGCAGCGTCCTGGTACCGATCATATCATGTGGTGTACTAATATAGCTTACAGTTGACGGCAGTGTGTATCCTGTCCCTGGTGACGTCAGCGCCCGGCTGCAGCACCACGGCCGCCACCGGCCCGCTGTCAGAGTTACACACCACGCTCTCCTGCACTCCTGGCACCGAACAGATTATACGCTCTACTTCTTCTGGAGCCACCTGCGATATGATAAAAAAATGCTTGTTATTTTTTGTTCCTCAATTTAATATGATCACAATTTTTCAACCGAAAAAATATGAAATTTTTTGTGCAGGATTACACCAATACCAGGAAGAGAAGGAAGCGTTCAACACCACCCAACACAGAAATCACGCTTGCAATCTTAATAATGACGAGTGTAATCGAGTAGGAAAGACCGTATAAAAATACGTGCAACTCAATGACACATGACATCGAATTATTCACGACTTACAAATTGAATATTTCTAAGTAGTTGAGGACAGTACGAGATTGCTCAGTGACGCCACAACCGCAACAATCCGGTTGGAAGCTAGTTCCGACTTTAATCTATATTTAAAGCGTTCATTTTGTGTTCGGACTTCTTTTGAAATTAACAAAATATGGTAATAAACCGTCACCAAGTAACGAGGGTCGTCCTACTTAACATAATATAATTATTCGAGCGAGCGCGCTGCTACATGTTAGCCCTATAGATCTCCACGCCCTATATTTGCACCTTGCTGAAAGGGAATACTAAAATATCTAGGTAGGGTCAGGGAAGGGCTGGCACCGCTCACGTGTCGGCTGTATCTCACAAAGGCAGCCTCTACCAGCGTCTGACATTTCCTTTATACGATGGAAATAGAACTCTCTTAAGACAGCTCAGTCCCCTTGAGACCTCACCCGTCGAGACGTTGCTCAGACGTCATTTCTTATTAATAAATACTCGGCATGTCTTCTGATCTAACATATTGATTGTTACTGATGTATTGATTGAATGATTGTTCACTTCCTAACAACTGCTCACCTGGAAGCCCTTGTACTTGAAGTTGAACTTCTTCCTGACGACGAATGAGACTCGTTCGTTCTCGTCCACATAGAACACGTCTCCCGTCTTGTACCAGCCGTCAGGGGTGACCGTCTCCTCGTACGCGGCCACGTTCTTGTGGTAGCCCTGGACATTATACAACTTAATAATTTATTTCTATCTTGAAATAGTACCCACTATGTAGCTTCTCAGCAGTACAAATTGGTAAAATTAATGTTTGTCTAGCCTTTTATGATGACCGCCAATCGCAGATTTCAGTCATAGAATGAAGTTAAACATACTTAAAATTATATCATTGTTTACTGTAGTTACAATATATGTATTTGTAGCTTCAGACACTTGAAAATTCAGTTATTATTCAATCGATAGAATGACATTATTATTCGCCTTGTTCACTGACTGACAGTGGGACATACCTTTATAACGCTGACTCCCTTCACCCAGAGCTCTCCGCTCTGTTTCAACCCCAGCTCCTGACCTTCATCGTCCACAATCTGGAAAGTTCCACACATTGCAATTATTTATACGAGTTTGGATAATTTTATTCCGATATTAAATGTTTTTGCTCTCTATACTACTAATATTATAAATGCGATATCTGTCATACTCGCACATTTAAACTAGGTACTAAACCAATTTTGATGACATGGTACAAAGGTCGCATAGGATGATGACGGAGTATGAAAATTAAACATCTATTTAGTCCGTTAGTAAAGTAATAAAAAAATATTAGACACGTATTTTTATTTTGTCGGAGTATGTCGGATTATAAGGAGATAAAACGAATCAAAGTTTAGGAATGGAGGCTAAAACGTCATTCATTCTACGTCTATAATATACATAGAAGTGACGTCTCGCGATATTTCAACTCAATATATCGTCGAAAGTTATGTTCTTAAGAAAATTCGTGTGTAATGTTTTACAATACTCTACATATTAGTCATCTACTCTATTATGGACTATTCAGCCAGGTCTACAGTTCGTTAAGCTTCTTAATCGACAGAACTGCAATATTTCACAAGTAATAGCTGATAATCTGTAAAACTCCTTTATTGCATCAATTATTCGGATTATTTCCAAATAAAAATGCAATAAAGACTGTATCCGGATTAAAGTGACTTCACTTACTGATATATTGTTATTTTGGTGATAGCAATATGAAATTACACTGTCAATGTATGCCTAGTGATATAATTTTTAACAATTTACATAAATTAATTATTATGTTCTCGGCTTACCCACGTAACTGTTTGACGAGAACTCGACGAGTTTCAACGCAACAACAGCAACGCGACGACGACGCGTCGCGGTTCGTAAAATGCTGCTCATGAATATGAGCCTCCAGCATGGCTGGAAACTAGTCGAGTTCCTCGTCAAACAGTTACATGAGTAAGCCGAGAACATAATAATTAATTTAGTATGTCTCACAAAAGTTTTGTTATAAAGTTATACAATCTAATATTGAATTATTTTAAAGTAATGTAATAAATTGGGGTGTCATAAATGTATTTAGTTTAATACAATATTACGTAGTGTCTAAGTAACTTTTATTTTTCCATTTACTCGTAATGTCGTCAGAGTTGCCGAGCAAGTAAAGTAAGCTGAAGTAATGGAATGTATATCATTTCAGAAAATGTAATCACCTTTACATTTCAGTTCTTTAATATTCATTTACTGACGACACTCTTTTTCGAACCAGCTCAAGATGCTACCTCATACTATTATGGTTAACTAGATTTTCCACTTTAAGTTTTTGTTATAAAGTTGAAAATCTATTAACAGTATCTCCACCGACCTTGTAGTATAGAAAGTTGAAGACCCATCCGTTGCACTTGAGTGGTGCCTCTGTGTCAGGTATTGCTATGTAGCCCTGTGTCTCCGTGGTGCCGTAACCATCACATAAGTGGGCCGTCTTCGGCAGCTTTTCCTGAAACATAATTTTTCGTACCATTGAGATGATTTTGCAAAATTGAATTCTATTACAAACATAACATAGTTGAAGTTGAACTGTACGTACTTGTAACGCTTTCATCTGCTGCTCAGTGACAGGAGATCCAAGCAAGATCACGGTCTTCAAAGAACTCAACTGATCAGAGGTCACCAACGGCAGTAGGGAAGCTGCAAACGCCGGAGAGAAGAATGTAAACGTTGGCTGAAATATAGAAACAAAAATGCTAGAACACAGGCGCATTCGTATTAACAAAGAGTTATTTACTACGGGCTCTCATTGTATAGAAGGACGGAGTACTACTATCTAATTTGTAGATATTGCGTAAATAAGTAATTTATGGTTAGCGTTAGCTTAAGCTAAAAAATTATAATGATAATTCGTCAATCATCACCAACTGAATCTAATAATTATTTTATAAACTACGTTTAATAAAACTGATTTCAAACCCGTCTTTACGTTTGAAGTCGGTTAATTAATATACTAACTCCTTCCCCTAAATGTAAGAAACACTATTCTGATCAAAATCGGTTCAATCTAACGTTAGATAAGCGCGCAAACATACAAACATACTGACTGACTGACTGAGGTCAAACCGAGAACCTCAATCTTTTTTCAAAGACGTTTAAAAATGACCATCGACTTAACTACACAATCGATGTTTTTTTACAATCAAAGTAGGTACATGTATTTGTAGTTCATCAAAGTGGTCCAAAGAGTAGGTGCTCGGCAATTTTCCGGCTTGTTGACTACACTGTTGCTATGTAGTTACAGCCAGGCTCTGTTGGACGAAAACATCGCATGTTTGTCTATAAGGCCATTTGTATCCATCATTGTACTGTCTCATGCTAATTATATTATTTTGGTTGTGTTCCTAACAACACAAAATAAATTTATGAATGTAAATAATTAGAATTTTCACTAAATTTATCGTTGTTTACTATGAAATCAGATATAAGGTACCTGCTGTCAACAAGGACTTATTTGATTTCGAAATAAATCAGATATTTTGGATCAAAGTCAAAACCAAATTACGAATCGAAACAATAGGTTAGATAATAAATTAACAACATAATATTAATGAGTTTATGACAAGGACAAAGTGCTATTACTAAAGTTATCTAAACTAATTCTAATGTGGATCCTGTAAAGAAAATAATTTCGAATAATTATAAGTTCGAAATCACCAATCCGCCTTGAGCAGCATAGGGATTATCGCTCAAAATCTTCTCCATGGGAGAAGAGGCCTTTGTTAAAAACTGGTCACTTATACGCTATTGATAGTGATAGAGAAAAACTTAACAAAAATATAAGTATTACCTACCTTACGTCAGTTATATGTACATACAAAAAGTATGTACCATACAATACGGGGACCACAACTATTCTATAGGAAGTGATTTCTAAGTTGAATAATCGTATCGACAAAAACGAAATCAATCTCTTACGGCCATTTTCTGTAACCTATATAACTGTCGATTTGCTTACTGATATAGAATTTTGACATAAACTCCATACAAAATAGATAGATAGATTATAGAAAATGGCAGGAAGTAAGCAAGTATAACGCAATGCTAAAATGAACTCACTCGATATTTATCAATCATCTCGGCGACATGTTCTGCCGTGATCTTCTTGGAGGACATGAGGATGGGGGTGTGGTAGACGGTGGATGCGGTGGTGTACATCGTGAACGTCATCCATTGAATGGTGGTGAGGATCATCATGAGGCCGGTGGGCGTCGGGAACTGCGTCTGATATGACCTGCCATGAATTATAAACTTGATATAGTAAACAACATCTTTTACAAATTATGATGAATGTGAAGAATGTCGTGGTGCCTCAGAGGTTTAAGACGCCTGCTTCTCATGCATGAGGGTGCGGGTTCGAAACCTACCAACGGCAAGTACCAATGTGACTTTTTCCGAGTTATATGTACTTTCTAAGATTATTTAGACACCACTGACAAACGGTGAAGGAAAAACATCGTGAGGAAACCTGGGCTTATAATTTCTAATTATAAGTTTGAAATCGCCAACCCGCATTGAGCAAGCGTGGTGATTAATGCTCTAACCTTCTCCGTGTGAGAAGAGACTTTGCTCAGCAGTGGGCATTTATAGGCTGTTGATGATGATGATGATGAAGATATGGTTACCATGGAGAAGGAAGCTGTGCTACTAGTCCTCGATGTGTCATAATTGTGGCCTTGGGTAGTCCAGTAGATCCGCTGGTAGGTAGCAACATCACCGGGTCGTCCATTGATGCTTCTGGAACCCTGGAATGTAATAATATAAATTCTTATAAAATCTAAGTGAACCTACAAACCATACAAATGTGAACATTGAGAATGAGGCCTACTCCACTACAATCTGAAAACGAATTCCTCTTGGAAATGGATTAGTACTTTTATCTTTTCGATTTTTTTTCTCTTCTCTTTCTGAAGTCTCTTCAATCGTTACATCATTTGTATTACACTCACTGAAAACTGGCAACATCATCTGGTTGTCCTCGAATGAAGTTGTCAATGACTCCAGGTCGGTCTGCTGGTATCAGAGTAGGCATCAGCTCGGGGCAGGCGCGTGTCGCCTCGAGCATCGCCGGCTCGAACTCTTCGTCGTGGAACACGAAACTAGGCTCCACCAGCTTTAGGAAGTGGGTCAGCTCAACTGTCAAGGTATATATACTATAACAATATCACATCCCTCAAAAAATCTGTATGAAATTTTCTTTTTGTTAGTTCTTCTTTTAAAAAATTCTACACTTAAGAAAGTGGAGTTAAATACACTGAAGATATACATATGTTCATTAATTTTTATTGTTGTTTGGAATGCTAATACTTCAGAGTACAACTCTGTTCGAGGCAAGCTCTATTAGATTAGATCCAAATTTCACCGGGACTCTTATTTAAGAGCAGCGTTTGTTTTTTTATGGAATAAGCCGGTAAACGAGCAGACGGATCATTTAATTGTAAGCAATCGGCGTTGCCCATGGACACCTGGAACACCAGAGGCGTTATACGTGCGTTACCCTTTTGGGGATTAGGAGTTTGAGGATCGTTGGAGATTCAGAGCTTGGGGGGATTGGGGAGATTGGGGAAGGGGAGGGGAGTAATTGAGGCCCCGGTTACCTCACTTATACGACGAAACACAACGCAAGCGATGCCTCACGTCGGTTTTCTGTGAGGCCGTGGTATCACTCCGGTCGAGCCAGTCCATTCGTGCCGAAGCATGGCTCTCCCACACTTGTTAAGAGCAAATAAGCTCTATTTAAGAAAAAAAGTATGTCTCACTAGAATAGGGATTGAAACTTACAAACAGTAGAAGTAGGCTCCACTAGGAACGGGATCACTCCCGCAAACATGACAGCGAAGTATATCACTGCCATCTCCTGGTGGTTCCTCATCAACATGAAAGCGTATTTCCCTTTCCCGCCCATGGCGGTCAGCGTGCGTGCGAGCGAGACAGCACGCTTTAAGAGCTGTTCGTTTGTAATAACTTCTTCAGTACCAGCATTGATCTACAACATGGTAATGACTTGGTATTTGAGATATCATACAAAATATAAAATTTAAGAGGATATTGGTCGGTACTCGGTACTGCACTCGTCATGTCTGTGATGTATGTACGTCATCGACTATGGTGGATTGTCCATCAGAAGAAAGTTTTGTTGTTACAGCAGTCAATAAATACTTAAGATACTCATATAACTGTATTTCAGCGCGTTTTCAGCCGTTCTGTTCGGCGCATATTGATTGTGGCGTGATTTTTTATAGCTTTCCTCGACAACCAATACAAAAAGATTTTAATCAAATCGGACCAGTAGTTTCTGAGATTAGTCCGTTAAGACATACAAACTATTTAGCTTCATATAATAGTGTAAGATTACACAAGAAGTTTCTACGTAGTCGTAGGCGTATGAAGTTGTTGCAAAAAATAATAATAATTAGTTCTAAATCTTACGATTATAGACAACACTTTGCGTGCATGATAGATAACGTGTTTATCTCGGATTAGAATTCGGAAAATAACCTTGATAGCATTATGTAGTACGGCTGTGCCTATAACCGATTAAGAACTAAATAATTATTTTTAAACGTTTTTAGTAATGTTTAATTGTTATATGCGCTTGAAATTATTATTCGATCTAAATCAACATCTCTGAATCGATCTAAGGATTTGACAGAAAGCCCATACCTACTAATGTTTTTTTTTCTAATTTTATAAAACGTGGCCCTCACACTAGGATTTTCTCCTGTGTCGTGAGTGCGTTTACAAACATACAAGTTCACATACACATGATACCCAGACCCGAAACAACAATCTTTGAATCACACAAAGAGTTGTTCCGTGCAGGAATCGAACCCGTGTCACGTTGCGCAGCATCCAGTTGCCACACCGCGCCAATCGTGCCGTCATCTTAAGTGTTAAAAATGTGTAATTGAAAGATTTTGGTGTGAGGCCATAGTACACCGTTATACATAAATTTGTACTATTTATGGTCAAAACTTACCATGAAAATTTCTTTTGGTCTCTGCTTGAGAGAGTACAACAGGATCTGTGATAACGTCACATTGTCCCTCTGCTCAGCATTGGGTTTGATTCCCTGTTCGAGCAATATGGCGTCCAGCACCGAGTCCAGGTAGAGCTGAGCAGCATTTGGCTTTCCTCTTACCACTGTGTGTGACATCTGGTGAAAAGTAATAAAACTCTATGTATTATTTGCTTGTTAGATTTAGAATTTTCGTGTACGTCTCCAAAGTAGGTTAGTAGGTATTAGTTGTCGATATTTTAACGATAACTGATTATCACCAGTAATGACTTATAATGACTTTATAATGACTCATAATCTGTAACGTGGATAAGTTTCGTGTTGTTAAGAAAAATCTATTCCTTAAGTTGTAATTTGAGTCAGGATTGTTTTTAAAAATAATTAAAGACATAATCATTAGCCAATGAAAACAGGCTAATGTGCAATACGATCAGATATATACTCTGTATGTATATTAAATGTGAGCCGTCAGTAAGTGGCATTGCTATTTTAGTAAAGGAAACCACTCATCAAAAGTCTCCTTGGGATTATAGCAGTGATGTACTATTGTCATACACTTTGTATGAGTACGGCACAAGATAAAATATGACAATAGTAGCTTCTGTCAGCGACTTCGCCTGCGTTCCAATGGGATAAAAGCAGCCTATGTTTTAAATTGCATGCCAATCCCTTTAGCCATTTTGACATGATTGAGTAATAAACACACACAAACTCATAAACATCGTAGCTATTTATAGAATTTGTAAGAAGTAAGATTAATTGCGGCAATCGTCTTGCAGCTACGATGCAGACATCTCGAACGACCTTGTAAAGGATTTATCATAAATCCTAGAATATGAAATATGTAAACATACCTCTATAGTACCAAACGTATGCATTTTTAAGTTTACATACAGACCGCAGGTAAACAGTGGATTACACCGGTCATAGTTTTATCCTGGTCTTTCTAGTTCCTCCTCGATGGTCTATGAACACATGCACCATATGAATTCCTACTACACCGTGTAATCTGTTTAGTTTTCGGCCCGCGGTAAAACATGTATTTTTTTTTTCATTTATAAATATTTTCATTGAAATAGGCACACTAGACGTAAACTTGTAGGTATCATCCGACGAGAAATACCTCTTCGAGAACTACATGGCATGATGTTTTGATAATGTATTATGCGTTTTATAAGCTTTCAAAGTTTACTTTTTGCAATGGTTCACCAGCTATCTAAAGTTTGAAACATTTTATTTCTTTGTAAAACTATTTTATTACCGAGAGAAAACCATTTCACTTCGGGACGAAAACGAAATACTTCGAGAAAAGACTTCACTGTATATTTTTGTATAAGTAATTGGTGAATAAAATGAGACTTTTTTTAGTCCCTTGTAACTGTAGGTAGTTTCCCCATAAAAATAATTATACCTACTTTCTAGAAACATTGTTTGTTCAAATTCATGTTTTTCCGGTAAAAACATCGATAACTTGTGAACACAAAATTGAAAACTGAAGATGCTATTTGTATTTGTTCTAGTCCATTTTTTGTTGAAAATCCACTGTCACTAAATACACAGGTCACCAGCTGAGATGATCCGCGGTCACACGACATTTTACTGCTGCTTACCTTTGTATTAGTATAGTAATATTGCAAGTGTTGCGCCTGCGCGCTACCGTGTCGCGTCGTATGAGACTGGCGCACGCGCACACAGTACTCCTTATTTATTGCGGTACAGTATAATCACTAGCGTCTGCTATCCACCAGTTAATATTCCATTTATTACAATAATTGGTTTATTATTGTAAACTGAAGTTAATTGAATGATAATTCAGTAATAACAGCGCCGGGTCATATACACATTGTGCATCGTGCAATGTATCTGTATCTATGGGTGCAATACAGAAGTAAATTAAAAATATTTAAAATAAATGTATATTGTATGTCCATAATCATTTATAATAAATTACCAAATAGTTAACAAGAATTACTTTTGACATTATTTAAGAAAATGTTATTTAAACTTTTGCTACCAAAGAGTAACTATATGACCTATTGACGACTATTTAGAAGATGAGTCGATAGAATCTAGATAGTGTTATTTTAATAATAAATTTGCACGCCATATACGGGAGGATACGCTGGAAAAAATTGCACTGTAACACCTTTTGTATCGTATTTTAGCAAATAAACATTATTGATTTGATTTGATTTTGATTTACAAGTGAAACAAGTGAATTTATTTCTGCAAATAGGCTACAAGGCAGCACTTTTACACGTCAATATTTATTTTAGGTACTAACGTGCTAAATTTTATTAACTAGCGATGTGTACACGTGTAACGTATTATATTAATACCTAATCTCGCAGCGTACATTACAGTCATTAGACTGTAGCGACCTTTCCGCAGACTGTTGTCAATCATGTGCGTTGATAACAATGTTATCAAATTGCGCCCGAAATTATGCAATCTACACACGTAGTGCCGTACCGTTGTCACTATCACGATGACTGACGTAATTTTTGATCTTGAGTTTTTAATATTAATAAATTACATGTTGAAATTGACATCTACACATCTTAATATAGTAGTCTGATTAGGTGTAAGGAACACCTTAGCTAAGATAGGTGGCTTTCAACAACATTTTGGTTTATACCAATATATGAGTAAGGTTAAGGGTTAGTTTAGGTTCGTCACGCTAAGTAACAGATAGTTAAGATATGGTTTAGTAGTAGTTGGTGAAAATGGCTACGATTCACCTAAAAATTGTCAGGAATACGTATAGCACCGTTAACTTAATGTACTGCCAAGAAATTAATTTTGATGGTAATCTTTGAAAGTCGTGCATCTAACAGTCAGTGAGAATATATATAGAACAGTTTACAAAAACCTCATCGTTTTTAACCAAACCTTTCCAAGGCACCACTGAGTGTATCTGCAGGTAAATTGCACAAAATGTCTACAGTCACATTTTCTCAGTAGATTTATCAGTGTTATCACCTCGCACTGGGAAATCCTAGTATCAAGCAGTAACCTTCTAGATGGAGATAGATAATATTGTATTGTATCCATTGACGGGTGATGGATTGTAATTGTAGATAACACCAGTTTGTACAGTATGAACGATATTGTTGTAATGCTTTTAGAATAAGTAGTTCTGTATTATGAAAGACAGTCTGTGCATACATCAACATTTTGCTATTGTTAAACAAAACTACAAAAGTGAATTTTAAAGAAATAACATCAGTTCCAATGCATATAATCTCATATCTTTTGAAGAGATATTTCAAAAGAGTTCGTTGTATAGAAAATGTTCATCTCTCCTTCAGAGGTTAAATATTTTTACAAGTTGTGTCTACAAAGAGTCTGCTGTAGAAATATTGCGCATTGTATTTTTGGGACGACAAGCAACGAACAGAAAGCTTTGGCCGCGTTTAAAGCTAAATTAAGGTCTCTTCGAAACTGACAACGAGGACGGAAGAACTAGGGCGCACTGTAGCTGGGCCTCTATAAATACTCTTACACCGCAGTGTTTGCAGTGCTGCCTTCTGTTTGGGGCCGACAACTTGTACTCACAGACCTTATGATAATAATCATAAGGTTCTCTTTGCCCTACTTACACATTCGAGTAACTACACTCAAAGATGAACATAGTGTCACCACTCTTCTTTCTGTCTGTTTTTATCATTACTTTCATACACGTCAACGTAACTATAAAGTAAATAATGAGCTATAAAGAATTATTACATCTATCTTTATCATTTCTTTGAAGAGGAACTTTGAAGGAAGATAGATGCTAAACAAGTTTCACTAGACAATATCGATATTACTAGTACGAACTACTTTAAAGTGCAGCATCAGAAGATTAGCCATCCTACGATATTGATATTGGCTGGCACACAGTACAGACGAGTACAGAAGTACCACTAGTTCCACTGCAGATTTAAAATACTGTGTGTGTGTGTCAATATGTATGATCGCACACCGACCGCTTCATCTCCAAGTAATTGTTGTCAGTCGGTTCAGACTGGCGGGTAAACCTTGTCTGTGCTACGAATATAATCTATAGGTACACAAAATGGAGTGTAAATTCTGTACATTGAAAATATTTAAATAATAAATACTAGGGGATGCTACTAGATAGACACCGAAACCAAAAATGTGATTAAAACAATTTTTGTCTGTCTGTCTGTACGTTCACGCATCACGCAAAAACTACCAGTCTGATTACAATGCAACTTGGTATGATTATTCTTTAATATCCTGGGCACAAAACTAAGCATTTTTTATTCCTAAAAATTTTACATATACACAAAAAACAAACATATTTGTGCGGCTCAATTCCTAGACGCAGTTACTATACCAAACGCAAATATAAGTTTGTCGAATATATAGGTTTCCCGCAGTGAACTTTACGCTGTAACTGAAGGACCGATGGTTGAAATTAGCTTGAACCGATGATATTATAAATGTGAAAACATGTCAGTTTGTGTATATGTTTGTTACTCAGTTACATCATAACGTCTGAAGAGACCGGGATGAAATTTGGAACAGATCTAGAAGGTCTGGAGTAATAGATGGGCTACGTTTTACTCCTGGGAATGCGGGCGAAGCCGCTGGCAGAAGCTAACAAAAATAAACAATTAATACTTTTAATTTCACAAGTGACTGAAGTTATAGTGACGTCGCTGGTAGGTTGTTAGTTACGACTTATTTTTTCTATTTTCATTGCTAAATGTGGTGTTTTTACATCTTACGAAGAAACATTATAAAAATATAAAAATATATCTTTTTTTGCCTAAGTGCTTACACGTGGCGATACAATGTCTAAGTTTTTTACACTGCTTGCGAGTATGTTTCTATTTAAATAATCTTTTAAACATTTCAAAGTAAAAGAGAATTAATTAATAAGAGAATAAATAAATAATTCTATCCATAATATCTATTGTTATTCGTTTTTCGTTCGTTTCGTACAGCTTAAATGAAATATTTTGGTAACATACGACTATTTTCGAACCGTACTGGAGCTCTTAAACATCAATGGAGACTTCGATCAACCATCTGAACAATATTTAATTAAATGATGGTTATAATTACCTATTACTCATAATTATATAAATTAAGAAAATGGGACTTCTGTTAACGTAATTAGATGTGGTCTGAGCGAGAGTCCCGGGCGCCGCGCGCCGGTCTGCAGGTCCCGGCGCGCTCGGCCGGCGGCCGCGGGCCGCGGGCCCGACACGCCACATTAAGAGATTACTTGTTATTGCTGCACTCCTGGTACTCATTAAACGCTCCCCTACTCACACATTACACTATTCATTATATTTATAACCATCTCTTTAACTCACACTTTTAGATTCATTACATGTTGCTCGGTGTGAAATTATCTGTTGAGGTTGTAAATTATACAGGTGGGTAAACTGTTTAAATATGTTTTTATTCATTTTGCACTTCTTGTACACGATGCAATGGTGGACTTGTTTCTGTTTGTACAATGTTTTCTCGACACATATAATAATATCTTGCTGGTATTATAAATGTAAAAGTTTGTGTATTTGTCTGTTTGTGTGTATGTTTGTTACTCATACACGTCATAACGGCTGTAGGGATCAGGATGAAATTTGGAACAGGGGTAGGTTATGATCTGGAATAACAAATACGTTAATCTATATCCCCCGGGCGATGAAGTCGCTGGCAGAAGCTAGTCTATCTTAATAAATGTCTTACAACAACTGAGCGAACTGATGTGTCATTAAGTTACATATTTCAGTTTATCAATTTACAGACACTTGTGTGTGTGAGTAAATGCATTTCTTGTGACTTTTGGTTATCAACAAATAAATTACATTAGTTCAATAACCACCTTCTTTAACAGTTTTTATAATAATATATATTGTCTTATACATAATATTAACATAAATCTTTATTTATTAATGGTGATCAGGAGATGCAAATTAACAAACGACAAGAAGCAGTTGAATACAAAAACTGTAGTGTGTTGTAATAGATGACATCTAAAATCTTTTAATATCTTTTTTTAGAAATGAATAATAACAGTTTTTATTTTAATTTATAGTTATTATTTATACCAGGAAGTTATATACTCTGTAGCAGAAAATATGAATATTACAAAGCTGGAATAAACAAAACAATATTATTACGATGCATATAAAATAAGACACACCCTGTAATATTTACAGGTTGTTATCAAAGGGAATTCCTTTCCCGTAGCTTTGAGCATGTTCGTGTGATTGACGTGCCAGTCGGATTGTATGGGGCGGCTCGGGCCCACGGATATATCTATTTCGAAATTCTATTACGTCTTAACAACTGAGTAAAACCATTTTACGGGGAAAATAAACCTGTATGTAGACGTAGAGTGTACTAAAATTGAACAAAAGAATACTCATTCTAAAAATAAAACGTTCATAAACATTATGGAATGGACAGAGCATGAAGAGAGCAATAGGATCGCAAATATGTGAATAATGCGGTGGACTTGAGCACTCTTGAGCAAAATACTGGATAGTCAAGCACCGGCTAATGAGTGCTCCAACGACTACACAAAGGGCAAGCCACGACAATACGCGGAAATAGCCGACAATACACGATCATGCACTTTTCTAGATAATAGGCTACGAACGTACGAGCGGTGTATCGGGCGGAGGAGGTCGAGACGTTTTGTTGTCCGGACTCCGAAGCTAACCACCACATTCACGTAGTATTATGGCCGGTTTTACTACCTCTATATTAAGTTCGAATGTCCTCCACTTTATCTGGTACTCCAGCTATTACTACACACATTGTAACACCAGTAAAACTGATATGTTCCTGAAATACTTTAAGTAGTTGTTCTCTTGATGTTTTATGCATTCGTACGGAGCGTCCACATTTGTGAGTCAAGTTTAATCAAAGTTAGTTCGTTTATTTCTCAGCGGTCGGATCAACTTTGATCTAGGTTTTAGAGCTTAGAATATTCGCTGGTGAGCGTATTATGGAGATAAAGTTGATCAACACTAACTCCCTTCAAACTAGAATCCTGTGAAATGTTATTGGACTATACTTTGTTTTTGCTACAAACTTTGATTTTATTATAATATAGTCTTAAAGTAGGGAGACGTCCAAAGTTCAGAAAAGTCAAAAGCTATGTTAAATTAAAACCAGTATAAATCTTATTAGACATTCTATTATATGACTGTATAATACAATAGGTAGTACCGGTAAAGAAACTATACTATGTATCCTTTATCAGCAACTTGGTTGAACTTTATTGATTGTGTCATTCATGTAGTTACGACCTTTGTGTTACTTCGATATATTGATTCATAACCTCATTTCATTAAGCTATTCTAAGCTCTGACTTATTTAACAGATATTTGCGAGTCTGTAGTAGGAAGTGTAACAAGCCAGCACCTCGCCGCGGCGGAAGATATCAACTTGTACCAAGATACATAAGTTTGGAAGTGCAAGTAGTTAAAAACCCGCAGACTTGACTTCACTGTTACTCGAGTGAAGTGTAATAAAGTTCACAACTTAGTAATTTCTTTGACGAACTTATTAATGAGAGATTTTCCGTATCACTGTCGGTGTAACGCGATATTCTGTGTTAATACTTATAGTTGTTTTATATTGTTATATAAATAGATACAGTTTAGATGTTGACACTAGAATGCGTTGCATCGTAGATTCAGAGCTGGTGCACGTTGCATGTCTTGCATGTTAAAGTACCTATTGATAGATGAGTGTGTTGTTGTGGTGTCAATTATGCTATATCAATAAACAGTAATAAATCACATAAGGAAGATTATTTTAAACACAGATTTGTATATATCTATGTATCTTCAATCTATTTATGGCAAAGAAGAGGGCTATGTCTAGCAGTAGACAGATACAGGCTGATAGTGAAACTACTTAGTATTGTATACGTTTAGTATCTAATTTTTTACGACACAACGTTAGAAAAAAACACACGGCTCACCTGATGGTAAGTGTTTACCGTGGCCTATGTACGCTTGCAATACATGCGCCTTGCCGACCCTTAAAAAACCTAATACTTTATTGAAGAACCTGATATTGTAGCCTATGGGCAAATCTCGACAGGTTTTTAAAAAAAATCTCAGTAGTAGCACGGAGTCTGGAATTGTGTCCGGTATATGGCAATAGGCTCACCCCTATCATAAAGGCATCATAACATAAGTAATTAAAAGTGGGTGTTACATGGTACAGTGACATTAAATACAGTAATGTGCACTTCTGCCTACCCCTTCGGCGTGATGTTATGTTATATTTATATTACACTAGCTTCTGCCCGGGATTTCGTACGCGCAATCCCGTTTATTCCATTCTCGTAGGAATTTCAGGACTTTTTCTGTAATAAGAACCTCCTCCTGACGATAACAAACACAACAAAAAAATCAGCCAAATCGGTCTAGCCGTTCTCAAGTTATGGCGTGACAACAAAACACGTAAGATGTGTAAACTCAGAGCAATCACAATCGAAGTCAGCAGCTGTCACCGTGCGACCTACCCACTCATACATTATACTGGGCACTTGAGTGCGATCAGTTTTGATCGAAGTATTAAAGCGATTCTGTTTATCTTGAGCTCCATCTTTTCGGATTACTGTTGTCATTTGATAGATTTTCCCAGAAGGTGGGTACCTACGTGTCTGCTCGTACGTCTACAGTTGGAAACAATTATATTCATTAACTAAAGATCGCGGGTTACTCACGTGAATATACTGAGAAAAGCTCTACTAGTTTCGAACCACAGAGGGGTTCTTCCTCATGAGCAGCGTGTGTGGTTGCAGTGATGTTGCGCAGCATACGCGTATATTGTACCTATACTTACGTGAGTAATCTGCGATTTTAAGTTAATTTAACATGTCACACGATAGTTATTATAAAAACAATTGTATTCATTGCCAGGATCATACGTTTGTACTATTGGGGGAACCTTGTCATTCATCTCATATAGAACTTATTATTTGTGTATTAGATGATTGACAAACTTATGTAACTTAAGGTGCTTGAGAGTTATCGACCCTTTAAAATCTTATGTTTTCCTTTGAAATATAGTAATTTCATTAGGTGGACAGTTATTGAAACTAAGCGTTGCCTTATCACCGACATATCAAGTATTATGGTGTACATACTGGGACCCCGTGATGTGACGAGTGCAATAATGGTTAACAATCTTTTCCTAAATCAGCAAGAATCTTTGAAAAAAGAACACCATTTCCAAGCTCATTAACTTAGTTTCCCTTTTTCTCGTACCTGTAGGGAAAATTAATTAAACGCAGTCGAGGTCACGTCTCGTATGTAGCACCCTTTACGATACGATACGGGACCGACACGTGTCACGTGACGGGCGCGCTCCGACATAATCACCAATCACATTGAATATTATTTGCAATCTGTAGTTAGATAGCGCATAATATATTGCATTATATAATCTGTTAAGTGTTCATAAAAGTGCAATGCTAGTTATATGTAAAACCGTTGATGACACTATGTTATTTGTAAATAATTCAAATCTGATCGCTCGTTTCACCAAATAACTAAAAGTTACTTAGCGTGAGAGACCACGTAAATTAACCCCCTACTTGTGTACTAGTAGGTGTCACTTAAACTTAGATCGATAAAAACCAAAATGTCTTTAGAATTAAAATTTACAACAGGTTGATAAAGGCCGCAAGACTCCTCAATAAAACTTTGCCAGACTCCGTAATCGAACTCCAAACTCCTTAAGTAATCACTACAACCCACCAGCAGAGCCAGAGCATCAACTAGTACTTAAGTTGTGATTTACAGTGTCTAGATAACAGATAACAGAACTCGATACCACTGTCTAACTGACACAATATTATGTTGGTCAAATAATATCTGTACGTATGTACCTAGCACTGATAACTACATCTCATTGGTACATAAAAACAAATCAACGTCACGAGATAAGATTCACGGAATAATTCTTCAAGGTGAGATGAAATTTCTATCACCGCAATTTTTAGGGTTAATTTAAATTAGCAAGTTAGCAACTATATTGAAATTGGAACAAAAAATCACGTATCAGCATGTCCGTTGTCCGTTCATTGGGGGAGGCGTATGTTCAGCTGTGGACGTCCTGTGGCTGATATGTCCGTTTAATAACAACAATTACAAAATAATAAAATTTAATAGGCTCACCTCTTATCACATGGGACTTATAACATAAATAGTGTAAAATGGGTGTTACATTGTACAGTGGCATTAAGTGCCGTAATAACCCTCCAAAATAAAAGCCGCGAGGTTTTCAAGAAGAATTCAATAAAAGAGCAAAAAAATATCATCTAACTTAATATAACTGCGCAGTTCGACGGCCAAACCATAGATTTAATATAATTATCATTTTGTCCTGACACGCGCCATGATATAATCGAAAGTCAAGAACGTAATCGTGTAATCTAAGCACACAACATTATCCGTTCTCAATAAAAAAGCTATCCTTAGTGTCAACATTAAATATTTAAAGTGAATTTTATCGAACGGTTGAGTTACTGTGTTATTGAAGGCAGTTTTGTGAGAGCCGTTACAATTTCCCGCGGCGCTGTGTTTTGCCGGTGGAAGGTGAGTGCCGTCTCCATACAGCGAGCAGCACATCACTCGCTGCGAATATTGTCAGTTACTCGAGCCACCGCACTGGGAGTCATATCTCTGTTAAACGGCACTTGTAGTGCTGTTTTTATGGCTATGAACGACAAGTTTTTGTCGCTTTTTGTCACAATCAGGTGAATGTTTTTTTTGTAGCGACTTAGTTTTATCGGCCTATGTGGGTAAGTGGTCGTTTAAGTGGCATTTTGTGGATGTTTTTGTAGGCTTTGTTACTGTAGGCTGAATGTCGGGATGGCCAACTGTTACAAATAAATAACATAACTTTGGAAAATGATTGATTGATGGATTATACAACGCGCATTGCCATCGCCCATTCACAGTTTACCAGTCTGTTGTGTCTTTTATCTTTGATATCGTTGAAACTCTCGTAAGCCCACTGGAGCGAACATTCAAAGGTGTGTTGCAAATATTCGCGGCTAGAGGGCGCGGGCGGCTAGAGGGCCCTCGATACACCTCGCGCCTACATTTGTTATCACTCTCCACAGAGGGCTGAGGACCCTCCACAGCACTCTGGATGTTATTTAGCAATACGGAAGATAATCCTATTAACTCCACCTCCGTACCGCTGCGAATGTAATTTGTGTAGATAAGGTAGATTACTATTAGTATTAATACAGTTACAATAACTGTCTTATTGCAAATACGATTAGGTTCTTATTCCTAATTTCTTAATACTATTCTAGTTGTAGGATAAGGATAGAATTAACGTGTATTATCACGCTTCAAATGTTTACACTTCATCAGTCATATTTATGATTATCTAAAGACAGCCATAAAGTTGTACTAGGACCGCAGATAGTTGGTGGAGCAGGAAACTTCTCTGGAGTAAAGATTGTGAAACGATTTCACTAGTCGAGTCAGTGTACATTTTGCAGTAAGATGTATGTAAACATGTAATCCATTTATCCCCGTATATATTTTGCTAGCTGGTACACGGATGACAAAGAGGTCTATGACCAGCTCCTAGCATGTCACAGCTAATTCAATAAGTTCGCAATATTATACATTATATACATACTTGTACCAGCAATATATGTTCTACCTGAATGTGTTACACAAGAGCTGTGTTCCTCGGTATCGGCACAAGTTCCTGCACGTCGGACGTCGGGGTACGTTTGCTTTTATTGTGTTGCGCTCGCGACACGATTGTCTCGATGTCGCTAACAACTATACTTGTTCCCAACTTGTTACCTCCACAAACGCCGGGACACAGGTTCCTAGCCCGGCTCGTTACTAACTTTAAAACTCCGACTGAGATTAAGATTCTTTGAAAAATACTTTTGTACAGATATTTTTCCTCTAACGGTGTTGTTCTCAGAGCAAGTATTTCATAAACAAATATTTTTCTTATGAAAAATGTGTGAAACTTCAACGACCATATTTAGTTTTAAGTTCGGAATAATGTTTCACTATGAAGAAGTTATATCATGTTGGAAGTTTGTGCCACCGCTGAAGTACAGCGCGGAGTAATACCGCGAGCCGCGAGAGCCACGAGTTCAAACATCTCACTGAAACACGTCGCTAACAACTTTTTATGAGATCAATGAGACATTCAAAGCTTTCTGAGGAAAATTCCAAAGATTAAATTGAATCCTTAAGAACTTCTTGTACTTAATGTGCTTTTTATGTGTACTTAGCAAGTAATATTACGTTAAATATCTGCAAGTGAAATGAAAATTATACTTCATTGAAACTTAAGTGTGGGGAACTTAGTCACCGACAGTTCAGCGTGTCTTTACAGCGGCGACGCGGCGCGCATAATTAATCCGGCGCCACGCTAAGAACTGCACCTCACTTACATACAATATTACAGTTTGTATGGACGCCGCGCTACTGTAACGTTGTTCATGCAACTCATTGAATGTGAGTGCTCACTAATTGCAACTTTCTCTTGTCAAATCCCTACAAAATTATACGCGCACGCGACACTCCAACACGAAATCAACTCTATCAAAGAGCTATAAGATTGAGTTTACCATAATGAGAATGTTTGAAAGATTTCGATTGCAATGTTACTACGAGATTCGGTTCTGCGGTAGAGCTTACAAAGTGGCGGGTTCGATTCCCGGGAGAAATTCAGGCAGTGATAGAGATGTTTGTTTGCTACCAAATAACACGGTTTGGTTGAACATTGAAAGCCTGCCCAGGGGAGGTAACGGTTGCACCCGGGCCAGGGTAGGGACACTGCGGATGTGGATGTATGAACTAGCGGCCGCTGTATTGGGGGATCATATTGTATCGATAGTCCTGTAGCACTAGCTACGTATGTGTGCATGTGAAGCGTGTACCTGTGTGTGTGTAAGTAGTCGATACGATCTGTTCCTCGATGTTTGCATACATTTAGACTGCGTTGGTCTCGCCGCAACTTTGCTGGCGAATTCGATTTTAAAACTCCTTAGTATTGAGCTTACGTCCAGGGTATAGTGAAAATATTACATGCGATATTAACATTAGGTAAAATGTAAACATGTTATAACGTTGTTTGTATCTAGACAGATGAGAAAATACGTTTATGAAAATGATAAATGGCTTGGTATAAAGACTAGGTACCTACTTACAAGACATGAACACAAAGAAATTAATGATCAACTTCTGTAACTGTCACACAGCACATACGAGATAGTAAGTACATAAGTAATATTAATTATAATTCGCAAACTCAATTAATCAGAGGGAAGTTAAATAAAATAACGGTCGGGCTCAGATTCGATTACAGATAGGGTCTGATTGTAGTGGCGTGTGATGCTGGGTGGAATATGATACGTATCTCGTGTTATTTAGGACGAGCCACATTCATTCAGATAGCAATACGTCCACGTCTGAGGAAATATCAAGTGTGGATCGGAAATGGAGCGAGCGAAACTTTGTACTGATTCTATAGAAGTACGAGCGGCAAAAACAAAGTCAGTTTTAGGAGCTCTCTACGTCATCGCTTAGTATATAATATGGAATGTATTGAGATGTGACGTCATGTGATATTTTAAATTAATGTCGTAAGTTCATAGCTTCCGTATAATAAGCAAAACACGTATAATTTCTTTTTTATACAACGAATAGAAAAAATCAAATGTAGTCATCAACCCTATATTTAAAAATATGTCCAAATATTGATACAAACACATTGCGCTGTACGTTTGCTGGACTAGATCACGTTGCACAGTAATTTAAATGTGTTGCAATAATATTGAATTACATTTCTCATTAACAATACAAGTAGAATATTCAACAACATTCCACAAAGTATCCTATTACCGATATTGGGAATCATTGAGTTCGCACTAAATGCATTGCGACGTCGACGTCGAAACTACAGCGAATCCTGAAAATAGTGTTCTCTTTTCTGTAATAAGAGCACAGGACCACAGGGTACACTTTAGAAAATGTATAAGTATAGAGCTCAAACTAACTTGGAAAAGCCTTGGATAATTGTAGTCAGAATTAAATGGTACACCAACCGACAGTAACGTTATCCTGTATTAGTACTTGGCAGTCACAATTACATAACATAGAAATATGTGGGGATAAATGTACCACCTGTCCTCTTCATAAAAATCAATACAGCAGCATAGCAGTGTACTAAACATATGTAAGTCATAGAACACTGCTCTTTGATAAAATTGAGATTGTGCCAAAGTCCTCTGAATAGTGAAGATCTATACTCTGCTGTTGATTATAACTAAATATGTAAAAGAATAATACACCGTAAAATCTATATCGTTTTCGTCCCGAAGTAAAATGGTTCTGTCTTGGTGATATAATAGTTTTACAAAGAAATACAAAAAGAAACTTCGAAAGCGCATATGAACTCATAGTACATTAGATCAAAACATCACGCCATGTAATTCTCGAGGAGGTATTTATCGTTGGGTGACACGTGCAATGCGAGTCTACAAGTCTAGTGTTTCATGTGCGTATTTCCACGATTTTTTTAAACTTAAAAAATGACATCTTTTTTCTATTTTTACTTTATACATCGAAATCAAATACTACTTATGGCAAGTTGTTTTGCCGCCGGACGAAAATGAAATAAATTTCACGGTGTATAGCCGTAGAATTGTTATTAGAGAAACTATGAAAGAACAATATTAACATTACACAGTCGAGTAGCGTTTCATTAAGTTCCAGCAGTCAATGGTGGCAGGTCGCGACCCTTGCTACATATAATCCGGGCGACACCGGACCGCTACCCGGAATACCCGGCCGAGTGGGAGCCCATTATGTTATATAAATTATATTTATATGAATATTATTGCTAGGAGTTAATCTAGCTGGATTAGTGATACAAAGTGAGGTTGCTGAAAGGTCGAGAACTATGGTGAGTTCATCGGTTTCAAATTAAGCAAATTAATAAGGGTATTGGTGCAATTATCTGCACTGGATACAACAAATAATTAAAAACAAATTATCATAATTTAGTATTAATATCTCTTAACGTGGATACAATGTTTTTACTTAGTAGTATTCGTGAAACAAGTGAATAGTCTTTAAAGTCAAAAGTCTTTTTAGCTAAGTATTACCTTTTCAAATAGTCTAATTTTTAGGTAAGAAAGACGTTACAATACTCACTCACAATTTATATTTTAACTATCTACCCTTATCGTGGATGCAACTGTTAAAACAAGACAAAATGTACTTTGTTATTTTTAAAATACATAACATAACATCACGCCTTTTATCCCTAAAGGGGTAGGCAGAGGTGCACATTATACCACTGTACAATGTAACATCCACTTTTCACTATTTATGTTATGAGTCCCATGTAATAGGGGGTGAGCCTATTGCCATATACCGGGCACAATTACAGACTCCGTGCTACTACTGAGAATATTTAAAAACCCAGTAATACTTTGCCCGACCCGGGAATCGAACCCGAGACCCTTTGCCCGGCAGTCGCACTTACGACCACTCGGCCAACGACGCAGTTTTAAAATCTGCAATTTTAGATATTAGTACAAAATAATAAAAAAAGTTGCTACAGCTATCAAGTGCACATAGAAACGTCAAGACCTCGTACACCATATTTAAAGAGCCCAATATTATTAATAACCATATCGTCTAAAATCAGGTCCTGATGTATTTAGGAGGTCCCGATATAATTAGAGGGAGTGCTATGCTCTTCCTCGTATATTGAAGGGTTCCATTTAAAATTCATTGCCAATTTCGTGCGTTAATTACGGCCAAATGTGTAAGCGCCGGGCTTAATGAAAATAACATAATTATATTACTGCTTCAGCAGGACGCATTTATTACATTAACAACTTCCGAACATATTCTTAGTACGTAGGTTTAATTTTTCACCTGGTAACAGCAAAATAACTGATAGGTTATAGTTTTTAGAAATACTCGATATGATATTAACAGGTGTTCTCAGGAAGTCAGTTATTCCAGAACTTACTTGATTGTAAATTTATAAGATGACACTATTATCTCCTAACGATCTATAGTTTGTAGTCATTCCATGCACACTTTTCCAAGCCATTTCCGTTTGGTCCGCGAACAGGTAATGTTTTGATAGCAAAAAGGGTTCTTCCTACACGATACGTCGTAAGGAGACCAACCTAAGTATACTTATGACACATTTACATAATTTGGGAATAAAACAAAACTGCCATCGTCCGTACCTTCCATTTATATTTATTTACTTTGTCCTCGTTCAGAGCAGACTATAGCAGTAAGTATACAAACGTTATTTATGCGGTATTTACATAAATATGTCTTGTATATCAGATATTTATGTAAATCACTCTTGTGAGACAGACATCTAGATAAGCAGCAGCTTTTTACTCAAACCTGGCTTAGACAGATAAATATACTTGTGTACACATGTTTACACAAAGTACACAATACACGGCCGCTCTGATTTCTGACAATGCTTTATCGCTTAACTGGGTTTATAAATAATGTATTGTAAGAGTGTCCTGTGTGCTACAATTTTAATGCTGAACTAATTCTATTTGGGTCGAGTTGTAAAAGTAATATGAGTGTAACAATACTGTCTGGTGTGCTCTGTGTCACATATACTTCATTTCTTCCAGATACTCGCGTCCATGTTCCGGGTCCGCTCGCCGTGTCCCCGGGGATGGTGCTCGTCGAAGGTAAAAAACGGGACGTTGTTGTTCCTTTAATCTCTGGTGACAAGTTTCATCGCCAAACTCGTTGCTCGGCGACACTGACACACTGGAACAGACAGACTTGTTGATGGGTTATATGATATATGGTTTTATATGTATTGTATTTATTAACTAGGGTCATACCCTGGTTTACAAAATGTACTGTTATTATTTTTTCTCGGTAGCTAGGGTGTTATTGAATAAAATGCGTAAATTTTTCCCGCTCCCGTTTCTCTCCACGGTAAACAATCGAGGATTCATCCCGGGTCTGTCCGTGACAATTGCAGCTTAATCAAATCGTCGACGTCGTGGGACTATTAAGCAGCCACGAGCCACGAGCCCTTCAAACAATTAACCTCTCCATAATACCAGTAAATTGAATCGAGCCACAATTTTGTTAAGGGTAATCGTTTGTCGCTATCAAATGAAATGATATTATCTTAGAAAGCAGTTGACGCTAATCTCGTAAGCCCGTAATGGTCCGCTGTAAGATCTCAGCGCACAATACTATTATATGTAGGAGAGTGACTCCGACCAAGAATTTATTGCTCTCTAATAACTTTCGTACAATCGTATGCGGCAACTTGGCTCCTGTAGGAGTCAGGTGGCCGGCAGGTAGGTAGGTAGGGGTCCAAATAAAGTACACTTTTTTTTTTTTTAGAAGTAGTTCACTCTATTATTGCCAAATATCTGTTGCCCCAATCACGTCCAGGTTCGGGGTAATAGGTACGCTGAGAACACTGGCCTGAACCGTGGAGTAGCTCTGCAGGCGTCCGGTCTCGTTCCAAATGCCTTCCAGGTCTTCAGCAGGGCCTAGGTAGTTCCCAGGTAGAAGGAGGTCTGGTCTTCCACTCGCCGCCAGGTAGATGGCTGCGATGCGAGGTTAATAGTAGAATATAAATCCGCCAGGTAGATGGCTGCGATGCGAGGTTAATCGTAGAACATGAATCCCCAGCGGGATTCCGATTACAATTTATATAATTGATTTAAGGTAGATTTAATTAGGTAGGTAAGTACGATCTTGCAACGTAGGTCGTCCGCGATCGAGTGACACAGCCGTCACCTCTGATGCCTTTAAGTTGACTGTTCGTTGGATTTTACGAATGCGCCCGAGACGAGCCGACACGACTAGTTATTAACTCGTTTAGAGATGCGTAGGCGCAATAGAAGCGAGGACCTTTGCGTAAACAATTAATATTGGGTTCCGTAATGTTTTTATATAAAATTAATTATTTTGATGCGTTTTAAATTAGTAAGTAGTAAGATGTGTTTCTATTTGTTTATTTAGTGTATTTTAATAATAGTTTTAGAATAATCTATTGTAATTATTTATAATTTATATGGTTTCGAAGCTATTTTTAGGGCAACAAGGTACAACGTTACAGTACCCCCCTCATTAGCGTAGGATTTTTCCTAGGAAAAATCCGCTGCTTTCGCTCTTGCTGATAACTGAACCGAGTTACCCTTTCATTCATCATCATTCATCATTTAATCATCCCTCACTTTTCATTATTCCTTACATTAACTAGCCGACGTCACAATAGACATCTGTGCGTCAGCATCCTTTCGATCTGAGTATTCTGCTACCAGTGCACAGAACACTCCCCCAGCTCAATTATGGGTGGAAAAAAATTAAGCTGACTTGGAGCGATTACTATCTCCACATAACTACTAATTGATAGAATAATAGACTTAGGAAGAATAGATAATAAGTTATGTTTGTGATTGAGGCTTATTTATAGAGTAATCAACCGCTCTTCAAAGGCTTATTTAAGGAGTTGCACCGCTCCGTAGAATACCAAAGGTGTAGGGCCTTTAGCGTACATAACTAAGGAATCTATGGGTAGAACCATGATATTCATTTATGACATCGGTGTAGGGCCGATAGTCATAGTATTTTAATATAAGTAATACATTGTGTGGGTTAGACCATCATCATAATTATACACTATTGGGGTAGACCAATACGTATAAAATAGAAAAGGAATAGCTTTGTGTAGTAGTAGTAGTAGTGGTAGTAGTAGGTACTGTAGGTAGTTATAGAATTTAGTGTTCAGATATTAGTTTTAATTCGATTAAAATTTTGTTCAAAAATTATTTAAGTATAATTTAAGGACGTGGCCGGATCCAGTGTGTGTACGTAGTTTTAGGACATACCCGGGTCCAGTGTGTGTACGTAGTTTTAGGACATACCCGGGTCCAGTGTGTGTACGTAGTTTTAGGACATACCCGGGTCCAGTGTGTGTACGTAGTTTTAGGACATACCCGGGTCCAGTGTGTGTATGTAGATTTACTTTGCTTATAATAATTGTTATGTTTTATAATTTGTGATTTTAATATCTTTGATATGCCAGGAACCTAGTGGTTTTCCGGACATATCAGCCAACTCGTAGACAAGAGGCGACTTTTTACCGATTACTTTACATTTTAAAAATTTTGGTGCTAATTTTTTATTAAAATATTTGTCCTTGTCACTAAGGTAAAAGGTCTTTCTCCATACTACATCACCAATATCAAATTCAGCCGGTTTCCGGCGTAAATTATAATGTTTACAATTACGACTGTGAGCTTGTAGAAGCAGTGACTGAACTTTATTAAAGATAGAAGATAGGACACCTATGTTCTCCGCGTAGGAATCGCGAGGTTGAAAAATTAAATCCTCATCAGTATCCGTATCGATATAGTGCGTACCGCAAGCTATTAATTCACGTCCGTATACCAGAAATGAAGGGGTGTAGCCCGTGACTTCATTTACGGAACAATTCACAGCGAATTGTATTTTAGGTACTAGTAGATCCCAAATACGTTGATCGTTAGAGATGAACGTGGAAATGGCAGTCATTATCGTCTTATTATAACGTTCCACTGTGTTTACATGTGGTGAGTATTTAGGCGTAAAATGCAGCTTAGGGATTTTATATTTATCTAACATTTGTCTTAGCGTGGCACTTACAAATTGTTTACCATTATCCAAAATCACCGTGGAAGGAATGCCGTGTATTAAGAATACATGGTCCTCCAGTATTTTAGTAACAATTTCAGCGGTAGCGCGCTTGATTGGAAATAGTAAGCAATACTTACTAAAACAACAAGTGACAACCAGAATAAAGCTGTTTAGTTTCCTAGTAGGAGGTAGGGGTCCTACTAGATCCACGCTAATAACCTGGAAAGGTCTAGTGCAATGTTTAGGTCTACCCATTTCACCTAGAATCGCGTGATTTTGGTGCTTGTGCGCGATGCAAGTATCGCAAGAAGTGACAGTTTTCACAACGTCTGCATGCATACCAGGCCAGAAATAACTTAGACCCACACGTTTAAATGTTTTAAAAATCCCGAAATGACCAGCTGTTGGGTCCGAGTGGTTTTCGAGCACAATAGCTTGTCTCGACTCAGCAGGAATTACTTCTTTCCACTCGAACTCCTTATGGAAGGGGTTATTAGTTTTTGAATAACGGAACAATCGATTGTTTTTTATTTGGTAATTAGGGAATGACGTAGGAGAGCTTTGACAACCTTGAAATATATTTAAGTACCATTGATCATTGGTCCTAGGTAGATTATTAGAATCTATTGCCGAAACTTTACATGAACGTGACAATGCATCAGGGATAACATTATCAACGCCACGCCTGTGTTTTATTTCAAAATTAAAAGCTGATAGGCGGACACCCCAGCGAGCCAACCGCCCAGTTGGGTTGTTTAGACTAAGAAACCACTTGAGAGCAGAGTGATCAGTGTAGACGACAAACTTTATCCCATTATCAAGATAGCATCTCCAGTGTTCCAAAGCCACTAAAACAGCCAAAGCTTCACGCTCCGTAGTGCTATAGTTCCTTTCAGGTCCAGTCAAAGTTCTACTATAGTATGCAATGGGATGTTCCACTCCTTCTATGGTTTGGGTTAGCATACCTCCAACTCCATAGTCACTAGCATCCGTATGCACTTGAAAGGGAAGGTTAAAATTAGGGCAAGATAAAATAGGGGCAGAAACTAGTAACTCTCTCAATTTATTAAAGGATTCTTCGGCTTGGGTAGTCCAAGTAAAGGGATTCGTTTTTTTATTAGTAGAAGTTAATTTATTTAACGGACCAGCAATTGAACTAAAGCTAGGGACAAACTTCCGATACCACGAAGCTATGCCCAAGAATCGCTTAACCTCTTTTTTATTCGTAGGTGTAGGGTAGTTGACAATAGTATCAATTTTAGAAGGATCAACATGAAGCCCTTTAGAGTCGATCACATAGCCAAGGTATTTAAGCTCATTACGAAAGAAAACAGATTTTTCGAAGTTAATAGTCAAATTAGCCATTTTTAGTTTTTTATGCACTTTCAGAAGTAGGGAAATATGAGATTCAAAATCAGAACTAGCCACTACAATGTCATCTATGTAAACAAATACAGAGTTCTCAAATTCAGGTCCATAGAATAAGGTATCGACTAGTCTTTGTTGTGTAGCCGGTGAATTTGTCAACCCGAATGGCATAGTGACAAATCTGAAGGTACCGCGATGCGGAATGTAGAACGCAGTTTTGTCACGGTCAGGTTCAGAAATTGGGATCTGCCAAAAGGCTTTAGATAGGTCTATACTACTTAGGTATTTAGCATTTTTCAGGTTGTCTAGAATCTCAGATATGTAAGGTAACTTGTAGGCATCCTTTTTAGTCACCGAGTTAAGTTTTCTGCTATCCAGACAGAACCTAAGCTTGCCATCTTTTTTAGGTATAAGTAGGACAGGTGAGGACCAAGGACTCTCACATTCTTCAACCACCCCTAGAGCTAGCATTTCATCCAGTTCTTCTGATAAAATACGTTGCTTCTCTGGAGAAACGCGGTAGTATCTTTGCCTAATAGGTAAAGAATCTCCAGTATCAATATGATGCGCGACGAGATTAGTTCTACCCAAACCACACTTTTCAGTAGAAATATCCTTAAACTGACCGATGACATTATCAGTGGTAACACGTTGATCTTCTGTAAGTTCATTGTAAGAATGTAAAACACCATTATTTTCAGAGACCGTGTTTACATTAGTGGGGCAGTTAGACAAACTATGTAGCGAAATAGAATTAGAAAATTTTGGAAAGAGATTAAATTTTGTCCAAAAATCGACACCAAGAATGAGGTTGGTTTTTACAGTAGGTATAACATAAGCTTTCAAAATATGAAACTGATTTTCGAATGTTACGGGTAAATTAACATAACCAATAGTAGGTAAATTCTCGCCTCCCGCAGCAGTGAAGGTTTTTCGGTCTTTATGAATAGTTAGGCCGACAGATTCTAGATAATCAAGACAATTGTTACCCAGAATAGTCGCTCCTGATCCAGAGTCCAGTAATCCACACAATGTGATACTACCCACCTGGACAGTTGCGTAGGGACGTATATCATCTGTAGGTTTTTTATCGAAGATTGTTGCAACAAAATAGCTTGAAAAGAAAGTTTTAATAGTTGCTAGCCACTTTTTCCAATCGTTTCCGTCGAAGTTTTTAGAATTTTTAGTTTTAGTTTTTTCGTGTATATTACAACAATCTTCAAGAGTTAGTTTTTTGAATTAGACTTTGTATGACATTCAGGGCAATCAGGATATTTTACATTTTTGGTTCCACATTTAAAACAAATAGGGTACCTGTTAGCTTTACATTGACTCAAGGGATGGTCGGAATTACGACACCGCGGACAGAAAACAGTTTTTATATTTGAACAAGGCTGTGATATAGCAGATACACCAGTGTTTGATTTTTTATTAAAATGATAAGAATTATTATTACCATGATGGTTTTTAAAATTAGCTTTAGTGTACGATGAATTATTATCAAAATTGTTATTATATTTATTGTTATATCTATGTTGATTGTAGAACTTAGGTTTATTTGAATTAGATTCATTAAATTTTGAGAAAGCAAGATCTGGAGCCAAGGTTTCACCTGTAACTCTGGGAGGTTCTTTAAATTGAGAAGTTAAGGACTGTATTCTTTCAAAATTTCTGCAGATTGTTTTTAAGCTGTCTATAGAATTCAACGACGATGAGTTAGAAGCCAGCACACCAGCATAACAAGGTCGAATATTATGTAGAAGGATCTCTAATTTCTCTTGTTCCGATATATCTTTACTAATCCTAGAGAACAATTCCTTCATTTTTGCAAAATAGATTGTGATAGACTCAGTATCACCCTGAGTGCGCTGCCGAATCTCAGACATAAGTCGGTAGTCATAGTCGAACTGACTGAAATCCTCAATCAGTACTGCTACAAGTTCCTCCCACGTAGACACAGAAGTTCTGATGCTACGGTACCAATGTAACGCATCCCCCGTAAAAATTTCTGTGGCATAGGCCAACAATTTAGAGGAAGATATGCTCTTAGCTGTGCTGTACTCTCTCACTCTCTGTATAAAGGCGTGAACGCATGATTTGCCATTATATTTGAGTTTTTGCAAATCACTAATATGCGAACGGTCACAATGTATCGAGACGTTAGGTGGAACAATACTAGACGCATTTGGGTAAACCACTTCTGCTACAGGCTCACAGCTAGTAGGATTCGCAGATTTATTTATAGCATCCAATTTAGCCGAAAGTACAGTGATATGTTTCGATAATGATTTTATATTTTCTACATATTTAGGATCAGAACCATCCAATCGTTTTATACGGTGATATAAGTGATTGCATAAAGCCCTAGTACGTTCGAAGAGATTATTATCGAACTTATCCTCAAGGTTCTTTACGCGTGATAATAGCTCGCTTAGAGATGTGCTAGCACCCGAAATATCAACGTCCGGTTCTATGCCCGATTCAAAAATATCAGAAGTAGGAATAATAGGCGTAAGTTTATTAATTTGTTTACGAAGTTCAAGCACCGTAGATGCAGGTTCCTCGCCTCTAATAAGCACCTCGTACACTAATTCGCTTTTGTTTAGCAAAAAAAATTTAATAGGGTGGGTTTCCATGACGCTCAAAATGTGGAAATTAAGAAATAAAAACAGAAATAGAACATTAACTGCTAGACAGCAACTGAAATGGTGTTCTTTACAAGTATAAGTAACTACCAACTTTTACTACGATGAGGTGATGAAAAATGAATAATGGGTTTATAAATAAAATGAAATGAGAGAAGAAAAAATGGGTAGATGAAAAATAAATATTATAGAACAGAAAAGCAAGGAAGAAAATGTGCGAACCGTTACGTATAACAATCGTATTTAACTATTTAGAAATAGTTAATAAAATAAGTAGCTTTAGTCAGAATTTACAATAATAGTTTTTAATTTGTAGTTAACAAGTTATTTTTCATTGTAACAAAATAATATTAAAATGTAGGTAGATCGATTTTTTTTTAACCGTTATGTTATTTCCAACAGTACGTATACGATACGCAACAGTTAACAATCAACACAAAACAGAAAGAAAATTAAAAGACATACACAGAAAATAAATAAAACACAGAAAAGAATACAATAATATGATTACGTACGTACCAGTTCGCTGAGTCACCGTCTCGTTCACAATGTGATGTAGGTAGATGAAAATCTAGCAGCCGACCAGAAATACAGAAAAATCTAGACGTGATTAGGCAACAGAAACCACGGTAAGGGCGCCACTGCGGCAACTTGGCTCCTGTAGGAGTCAGGTGGCCGGCAGGTAGGTAGGTAGGGGTCCAAATAAAGTACACTTTTTTTTTTTTTTAGAAGTAGTTCACTCTATTATTGCCAAATATCTGTTGCCCCACGTTGGGCGCCACTGCGGCAACTTGGCTCCTGTAGGAGTCAGGTGGCCGGCAGGTAGGTAGGTAGGGGTCCAAATAAAGTACACTTTTTTTTTTTTTTAGAAGTAGTTCACTCTATTATTGCCAAATCTGTTGCCCCAATCACGTCCAGGTTCGGGGTAATAGGTACGCTGAGAACACTGGCCTGAACCGTGGAGTAGCTCTGCAGGCGGTCCTCGTTCCAAATGCCTTCCAGGTCTTCAGCAGGGCCTAGGTAGTTCCCAGTAAAGGAGGTCTGGTCTTCCACTCGCCGCCAGGTAGATGGCTGCGATGCGAGGTTAATAGTAGAATATAAATCCGCCAGGTAATGGCTGCGATGCGAGGTTAATCGTAGAACATGAATCCCCAGCGGGATTCCGATTACAATTTATATAATTGATTTAAGGTAGATTTAATTAGGTAGGTAAGTACGATCTTGCAACGTAGGTCGTCCGCGATCGAGTGACACAGCCGTCACCTCTGATGCCTTTAAGTTGACTGTTCGTTGGATTTTACGAATGCGCCCGAGACGAGCCGACACGACTAGTTATTAACTCGTTTAGAGATGCGTAGGCGCAATAGAAGCGAGGACCTTTGCGTAAACAATTAATATTGGGTTCCGTAATGTTTTTATATAAAATTAATTATTTTGATGCGTTTTTAAATTAGTAAGTAGTAAGATGTGTTTCTATTTGTTTATTTAGTGTATTTTAATAATAGTTTTAGAATAATCTATTGTAATTATTTATAATTTATATGGTTTCGAAGCTATTTTTAGGGCAACAAGGTACAACGTTACACGTATTCTTATACCAGTTAAATCTGTACGAGTACTTCATTTAACTAAGTGGGTACTTAGCAGTTATTTATTTCGAGGGTGTATAATAATATAAATCTTAATAATGGGTCCTTAAAATATAGAACACATTTACAAACTGCATAGTTTCTTTCTTACCTGCATAAATGTAACTTAAACCACATCTAAGGTGTTGTGTATTTTATAATTTTACTACAAAATTGCAGATCATAATTTGCGTATAAAACAGTGCTTTACTAAAACTATACAAACACCATGGTGCCGGGTAAATGACTTCCGGTATGAGGGTTATTAAATATAAACCGGTCGGCATCCCAGGCTGCATCATAGCTCCTCACAATCATATTTCCCTCCTCACTTATCTAGGAGGTATGTTGGATCCTCTCTATAATATCTCAGGTATTTTATCTCGTATACGTTTTCTATAGGCGACCCTATGCGCCGCCATATTTCATTACCGACCGGACCAGCTTCCGGCCGATTTAGAACTGCTGAATTATTTTCGGATTTAGAAACAGGTGTTCGTGGGATTATGGGGCGTTTCATAGAAATGAATGAAGATATATTACGGTGATATCATTTTCAGGAACATGGAATGCCTGACTGAATATTTGTGTCACAATGGAATATTTTATTCGGCAGCCTTCGCATGAATATTACTAACTGATTTTGAGAATATTGTTAAAAATGTAATCGTGTGTGATTATTTATGAATCAAACAGTCCGTAAGTTCCCCGTTCAATGTAAAGCGCTGTGTGTAGTACGTCAGTAGTGAGCCGCGGCCGTGGTACGTGACGACACAGAACAAACGCTGCAATATGAGAATCGCAAACGTCGCGTGTCGTGTTTGTCGCGTTTGTCGTGTGTGTCGTGTTTGTCGTGAGAACGTGATGCGCATGCTATCTATCCTGCGGCGGGAACACAAACTATTGGAAACGTTTAGAATAAATAATTTTATAAACTGTTTAATTACGTATTTGACAAAGTATATGTTTTTGTGTGTTTGTGACAATCTAGTAATTATCTTGATACCTATTTTAGTAAAGTAAGGAACAATATCGTTATATTTCCAAGAATAAAAAACTTGAAAAATGGCTTTAAGTACCTCACACGACATGGCCTCCCGCCGTGAAATGATTTACTTGCACTAAACTAAATAATATTACAAACATGGCGCTCAGGAACAGTACTGCTTGTATACTATGTAACATTTATGATGTACACAAGACATAAGAAAATGATAACACCGGTGGATACCAATGTTGGAAAGATTCAATTACAATATGAAGCAAAAATTTTATTTCAAGGGATTGATAACTATTCCTTTACCAGAAACCAAACATTATACAAATATAATTTCATCATTTTTATGTTAACAGAGGCACTTAAAGAAGGTATAACATGTGTATGATGTATGTATGTAGTGTAGTTAATATTCAGAGCTGTCGCAGTCACGACACGTCGCGTTGTCGCAGGTGTACTCGTAGTAGGACGCGGCTTGTCGCATGTAATATTCATGTCGCGCCGTGTCGCCGGACATCGCGACTGCAACCGACACGACCGACACGACCGATGCAGCCGATTAGCGCCGCACACTGAAAGTTTGGTGAATCGAGTTTTGTAGACGTATGATGCATGCAGACTCGGAACCATGAGGTGCTTTTCAGCACAAACTTTACTAGAAAATCTTTTATATTTTCCGAAATAAGGAGCGACGCTGCGTTCTTATTTGTAGTTCCATTGTTTGCTATTTTTATCACTTCGACAGTTCCTTGGATCGCATCCAGAACACTTTAGCGTTAAAATCAGTGATTTATCTGCAGCGTGTATTTGTAAGGTGGTGCACGACGAAATTAGAGTATCAACCTATACCTGTACATTGTTCTCGAGGAACAATGTAGAGTGGAATCTATAATGCAATCTCTACTCAGCAGAGAGCGGTACGTCAGTGGGGGGCTTAGAAATTGTTATAAGCGCCACCTCTGGGAAATAGGGGGTAAATATATCAACATGTCAGCGGTACATAATGAACTGTAATGTTATTTACAGGTGTTGCTTACTCTGTATAGTGACACAAACGACTGCTCCGAGATAAAGGCACGTTGGAGGCCAATTTCCTTTATGGCTATTGTAATCCCATCATTTGTGAACCTTTCCTTCTATGGAAATAATAAATTATGCAGAAAAGGAGGCCAAACCTCCCGTATTTCTTGTGTGTATTTATTTTTTTTCTATCAGAATGACATATATTAAAAACACAACCAATTAGTGTCTAATGGTTGCTTGTGGATAGAGAAAATATTATCTATGACATTTTAACCCCTAGGTCACGCTGGAGGTGGAGCATTGTACCCAGTTACCCACTTGATTAGGCTCGTTGTCAGGCTGTAGCTTGTAGTGCTCATTACGCGTAACGACCGTCATACTAGTTTTTATGACGTCAGAGACCGACGCACGACGGGTTAACGTGCATCGCTTTAACTATTCATACACAATGTCCAAACTTTTTGGGAAAAATCCTTTTTATGACCTCAATGAAGTGGTCAGAAGTAGGTACCTACTGTTGAATAAGTGGTCTAAACTTCAATTGGCACCGAACAATGTACTATTGGGTTTTTATACGATTTTCCAACTATCATTAGATGCTAATATTTATTAGGGAACTTATAAACTTATCTGCGGAAAAGTAATTGTTGCTCTAATATGTTAAGGCATTCCTATTGCTATGAGAAATAACATAAAAGGAGTGATGTTTGAGAAGATTACAAACTAATATTAGTACCTAAACGTAAGAAACGGTTACACAAGCCTGTAGTACTTCTACTAACGAATTGGTGTATCACAAGTGAGATTTATCTGTGAAATCTCCATGTAGAACATATTGGTCTGGCTCAACTTTTGACCAGCACAATACACTATGTTTATTGTTGCGCACGGTTCAGTAGGAGCGTGTTGACGGGGCGTCCAGTGTGTGCGCTGCGCTGCTTTGTTTGCGCGACAGTCTTCAAACAACACAGCGTGCCTCGTGTCGGGACATCTACCGCCCCCAGCTACACTAAATAAAATACCCACTGATCCCTACTGCTACCAGTTTTATTTGTCGATATTCAATTGAATTTATTTTATTGATCAAGGTTAACACGTGTGTGGCGAGGTATGAGTGTGTACTATGGCAACTAGTTTTAGTTAGTTATATTACATGTATCGTGTATGTAAATAGATCGCAAATTAATTTTACACAGCTTTCCAAAAAAATAAAAATGACGTGATAAGGTCAAATCAAGCCATAAAAACTGCTATCTAATAGAACGAAAGCAATAAATCGTCTGTGAAATTAAATTTAATTGTATGTATTTCTGTAAACAGCAGCAGGCCAAGGTACCAGTAAAGCATAGTATGGTAGTAAGAGGTTACTGACATTTCATAAAACTTTACGAGACTCCCAGAATCGAAACCAGAGCCTTGCGCAGTAACGTGGAAAGGTGACCTAAACGAGTGCTTGAACGACTCCAACGTACCCTCACTAATGTTCTGCTTTGGCAACCATAAACGTAATTAATTGTGTCATCGGGCGGCGTAATGGCGGTCTTTGTTCAGCGCGACATGACGGAGTAATGCTCCAAGCCGGCGAGCTGTGAAAGTCTTTCAAATATTATGACGCAGTATAATAAAAGCGAGTGTAACATTACCAAGGTCTTAAAGTAATAAAGCGCGCGCTGCCAGCTGAAGATGTTTGCCCCGCGCCGCGCCGCGCTCCGCCCGCCGTGTGCCGGCCGCGGCCGCGCTCCATGAATATTGCAGACATATTGCACTTACAATATTCACGTGACGTCACTCCGCCTCGACCGAGTGACTCTCGCCACAAAATCATATCTTGTTTTGTCTCTCTTTTAAATTGCTATCCAAATATAAACTGTCGGGTTTGTTGACAAATCTAATATAATTTTATTAAAAACATTTCAGTGGAGAATTCCATCATTCCACTCGGCGTCGTTACTAATTTAATATTAAACATTAAATAAGCTTTTAAATCATTATTGCTATCGCCGGTTGTGTTATTAAAGTGTTTATAACGAACACAATTTCAAAACTATTTACAATATTAAAGTACGAGAGGAAATTCAAGAACACTTTTTAATATTTTAAGCCGAGGTATTTACATGACGCTTTGAAAACTCTTCAAACGTTGCCCACTCACTGACGAACGAACTGGGAATAAAAATAATGAAATCACATTCATAAACCTTTCAAATGTATTTACGGGAGCTTTACAGAATCGTTTACATCAATCTGTCATCAATTTTTTCCACAATGGCAATTAAGGCACGTGTCAACTGGCGCGGCGCATCCGACAGCGGACACATATTAGGGTCGTCACTGACCACCGCAATCGGCGCTCATAAATCATGCAACGCTTTGTTCGTCGTAATAAGCGCGCTAATTTATCACGCGGTGACGTCACACGACATGCCGCGCGCCCAGACACCGCCCGCGCTGCTTTGAGGGATGACTCTCGTAATGCGCTTACGATTGGTCGAGATATCACCGTGCTACATGTTTCATGGACATTATTGTTGACTAGCTTTTATCACTACAGCTCACCTATATAATATTAATTAAACGGTTGATAATATTTCTAATAGCAAGCAGATACTTATCTACCATTGTTGCTCTCTAATTATTATATGTTGAAAGAGTTGGAGCAGATGGAAGGAAGTACTTTGCATCGCTAAGCGGAGCCTTGTCCAGTGGCCTGTAAGAAGTCCGCGGCCTTATCTCCTCGGCCTTAAATCTTTCATATTAACCATGTATTAACCAGCAGGAATAAATGAATTTTAAATCTCTTTGATACGGTAACAGCTGAAATTGTGCCTCCGATTCCCGGATCAGTATGTAAATCAGTGACAAGCAACAAGAAAGTACATAAAAAGGTCTTATAATGCCCGCTTTGCATGACTTTGTTACGAATTTTTAGAATAATTCGGGGGAATGTTGGAATAAATTGACCGAGTGACTTAGCATGGCAAATGCGTTGGTTTACATTTCGCTTGTGTCCGTTTTTACACGAACAAAAATTATAACTCTGTGTAGTCTTTTGCATTTCAGTGGTTTGGATGCTGGTTCATTGTTCATTTCAGTTTTATGTTTAAACCGTAAATGTGTCATGAGTGTAGTCTGCTACGAGTTTGCTACGGATTGTGCTACGAGCTACGAGATTTCGTAGCAAACTTTGAAAGCTCAAAGTTTTAGTACGAAATTAATATTTAAAGTTAAAGATGAAACCATTTTAAACTTCACACCTACTTTAAAGTAATAGAGTTCATAATAGCATGCTACCCACGCTAAATAAAGTGCGTACACAATAATAATACGGCGCACAAACAGGCAGTGAACTAAGTGGCGACCGTGCGAGCGCTGAGCGGTAGTTGTGTAGTTTCCATTACATGTGTACATGTGTAGTGGCACTCTAAAGTTGGAGCCAACACATTGTCACTATTAACACTTTGTCGGCGGCTGCTAACTCGCTCACTTACACCTAATGTACTTGTATTAGCGAAATATAAACGTGGCCTTTAAACTTTGCATACGGTTATCTAACCTTTTGTACTTATGTTTATTGTTAAAACTAAGTACTTTAACTACATTCCATTTCTAGAACATGTTCTTAGCTTTGCCAGTTTAAGACTTCTTGCCCACTTAGCATTTCCAGTAAAACTTTCTCCTACTACAATTTTATTCGACTGACACCCTCAAAAAGTTAGCCTACCTGCCAGCATTTATTTATAATGTAGGTATAAAACTACACGAAACAGTCATGAAATAAATATGTTTCAGTACTTTAAGGGCAAAAACAATTTCACGCTTTTTTGAACTCCGCTAAAAATATTCGGTAACTTTGGCGTCTGGGTGAGAAAAAAATAACATGTTCAACATTATTTAAAGTTATTTTTGGTGCTAAGAATTAAGCCTCGCTACACTTTAGTAATCCACCAGAACTTGTTTTTAATTTAGAAACATCAAATATGATAAAATCGTTCATATTACTATATAGTTTAAATACAGCCTTACAATACAGAGCTTAGACTTTGAACTCAGTGAGGTTATTTGATTTTAGTCACAATCTGGACTTAAGTTAGGTTGGGTCATGTTTTTATAATCGACATTGGCATCATTAGGGCAGGCTAAGGGTCCCCAATATGGGTTAATAACGTCCAGCCCACTAGTTAGCTAGCGTCATTCAGTAAATTGGCTAGGATTTTAATTAACGTATATTGCCATAATATCAGTGCTGCACATAAAATTGTATTATGCAGTTTAAGTTCAACTATTAGTTATTCTAAGGTAAGTTAATTTCTGAACTTTACCATCGCATGTTCGAATATAGGAGATGAACTTTCGTTCAGAAATTTAATCAAAATCAATTCCTGAACAGTTGGTAGTGAATAAAAACATTGTTGCTCAAGTTTATTGTTGGTTGGTTATCGTAAGGGGGTAGGTAGTGGTTGTGGCTGCCGGCACCGGCACCGGCACCCACATGCAAACTCGATACTGTTTTGTTTACAAAGATAACTTTTGTTTACTTTGTTTCATACATCTAAACAAAACATTCTTTCATTCGCTCATAAGAGTTTTATGTAATACTAGGTGTTGCCCGCGACGTCTTCCGCGTAGAATGTGAGTTTTAGGACATAACTTTCTTTTTGTTTCAATTTTCCAAAAGAATAACAGTCTATGTTAACCCTTAGTACATCAGCTACCTGTCAGTAAATATCATATATTCCGTCAAGATCAGTACAGCCATTTCATATTTAGCCCATGCAAACAGACAGACAGACGGATAGACACAACATTTAAATTAATAATATTTTGGTATAGTTATTGTATGTACATTCATATGTATGTAGATGAAGCGGTTATTTCAATATTACAAACAGACACTACAATTTTATTCATATGTATGTATAGATTCTTCAATACAATATTTTTTAATAAAAAATCTAATCTTCGTCATATAATGAGATAGCAAACACAAAACATTTGAAATGAAATTACAATTTTAATAACGATTATAAACGTCTATATAAAACGTACTTACGCTTAATAAATCTTACACAAATCTGAAAGACCGTCAGATTACCCACATTATGGAGAATTCATAATAATATTTAATTCTGTATCACAATACATTATCAGGCGCTTGTAATGTTCACAAAACATGGAATCTGAACCTCTGAGAATAATACCCTTACATGGCTAATTACAGCGGGTGACCTTGACCTTCGACCTTGACCTTTGATCAAGTATCGGTCGGCGGGGTGAGGAGTGAAGGGGGGATGATCGAGTATCTCATGAGCGAGTGAATTGATTAGCTCCGTACACAACATATTACTTAGGACAGCGAGACTCAAACTTTTCCCCGACAGCTTATTGTTTAAGTTTACAACAAAAGGATTTGGTTGCGGAAGTTTTAGGGACTGTTGTCTGCTGCGCTGCTTCGGTTTATGCTAATGGGGTACTGGGTTTAGTGGGAGGATTTATTGTATTGGAAATAATTTATTTGGTATCAGTAGATTATGTCCATAGCCTTTAGCAGATACTGTATTGTTTGACAGAACAAATATAACGATAGGAATGTACTATAGATGTTAAGTATTACAAAATATTTACTGAAAAAGTGGAATAAACTTGAGGTAAACATTTCTCATCAAAATCCACGTAATGTTGAGGTAGATAATGGGAATATGACTACAATAATGACCTCCTTAACTATCGGGATAGCTTAAAAATGAAATCGCAAAAGAGTTGTATTTCCTCGTGTAGTTTGGGCACCAGTGCCTAGTTAATATTATGATGTTTGGTCGGTATAATGTTGGCTAAAATACCTTGTTAGTGATGACAGATGATGTGGTTTTGCTCGCGTTATATACACATTTTCTTCGTTCAAATATTCTACACGATGTAAGCGCTGAATATGTATGAGAATATCTCTTATCATTTATCAATTTTGAATAATGTACCAAGGTATAAACAAACTTTATGTTCTGCTTAACCCCTTCATACTATTTTTTGTAAGTAATGTGTTTGTGACCGGAGCTTCAGTGGTTGTACAAGTACACAAAGAGACTCAAGCACCGTAGATATGTTTGATGTGGTTCTTGCAAGAAGAATATGTTTTGCTCGCCCTTGAACATCTCAAGCAGCTTAGTTCACCGAGCATGCCTAAGCGGTGTTCCCACAATCAGTGCGAGATGTCACCGCATTATCTGACGCAACGACTCGTCACGAACTAATTGCTCATTACAGCCGCAAGTTGGCCGTCACGGCAGTATGACGGTATGACGCCGTGACACTATGCCGTCATGATGCTTACGCGACGCAATTAACCAAATTACGCTGTTTCACGTCACTTTACGCACGTCATTTTTACGCTTGGCAGCGTTTACGTTTATATTTTGGTCTCTTTTGTGTTCTTTGTTGAGTTGTCTTTGTGACTTCAAAGTCGTTCGTCTTCATTAATCATTGTTGGTTGAGGAAGCTCGCTATGTTTTGTAAGAATGAGCATAAGGACGTAAATTATGCTTTGGTATGGTAATTAATTTAATTTGCGCTGTGTAGCCTCGAACCGAGGCGAGGTGAAGTATTATGTTTTCAGACAAACCGCCTCCTGTCGCGTGGTGTTATGTTACTAGTTACTCGTCAGATTATTTATTGTTGAGATACATTTACTCCAGTGTATCTACACACCTAACCTTATTTACTTCAAGGTTATAAATAAGGTCGAATAAAATAAGCTCGTGTATACTTTGTGAAGTCAGACTAACGCTTTGATAAAAACTGGGCTTATACGAATAATGGCAGCGAATTGTAACAAAAACTCAAATCGTTATTAATTACATTAATCAACGCATTAATATTAATTAACAGTTTTTATCGCCAGTAAATAACGAGCATTATTTTGTTTATGACACCGAAGCGGTCGTGGGTTGTTTCCGTAGCTTACTATCGAAGTGATCGAGGGCGCCTATAAACTGCCGCCAAAAGATTTATACTGCGTGAACCAGTGATAAAACGTCACTTTATTTATTTTATTTATTGGACACTTTTTATGGGAACCACAGGGACTTTTATGAGATTGTCGGGAAGGTGTCAATTTGGCAATATGTGTAAAATAGTCCTTTTCTTCAAAAAGGTATATTACGAAAATGGATATCGTGTTTCCAAAATTATAAGCAATAATTTCTCCATACTATTCTAGACTAAGATTATTCTAGATCGTATGGAAGAAACCGAGACATTAATCAGTAACTGTGTCTGGTTATGAAGCAAACTGTCACTTGTAGTTGACATAAATAGAAGGCCTCAGTATTTGAATCAACCAGCAACATAAGTAAACTGACATGTTGAGTGGTTCGTATGAATCCTAAACCCACACTCAGCGCGTCACACTTGACACTAACGTAATTAGCTACCTCAGTGAATATGCAAGCTAATGCAAGGAGTGTCCTCTCACAAGACACATTGTCTGACCTCTAGGAGTGTAACCCGACGAGGGCGTTCGATACATCATTGAATTAGCAAATGTGAATCGGTGTATTATTCATGCGGCCTCAGCTCCTTCACAGGCCCGAAAGCCGTTCGTCCGTGCATTAATGTCGAAACCGATAAATATTGTTACACTGTTTGTTTGTTACATATAGATTATATAGAGGTACTTATAAGACGAACTAGTTCATCCCACGACTCGTCTAAGTAGATTGGTGACAGCGCCACAGATATTATATTGAACCAAACTATGAATAGAAGCAGGAATGAAAGGTATTCCTTTGTTGTAACCACGATCAAAGCTCGAGCGAGTCGCTGCTGATTCTACACAATTTCAAACAGATGACTTTGGAATATTTAGACTATACAGGGTGTATTTAAAACAAACACGTCGCATTGTGTGCTGTATTGACGCACTGTGGCTTTGTCTGCGTACTGTGTCGCTATGAACACGGCCACGCGTGGACGTGTGGACTCAGTGCTGGGACGTGAGCCTGTATTGTTTCGCAGGCAAACAACAATTCTAGACACGCACAAAAACATGTTTTATTTATTCTTCAACAATACGTTTTGTGTTTTTTAGATTTTTTTGCAGACTTGAGTTCACTAGACTTTGCAAATTGACATTGTACTCTATTGTTGAAATGAAACACAATGTCGTTATAATGTATCTCTTACAATAAAAACTCTGAAATTGTATCAAGCAAATAATAATTCAATACACGAACATCGCGCAAGTAATAAGGAACAATTTCTAGTGCAAATCTTGAAACTGTCAGCAGTGGCCACTTCAATGGATCTGTTCGATCTTGTCTGTGGTATAAATTCAAACCGGAATCTGGAATTCATTGCTGTGTCTGTGTGTGTGTGTGTGTGCGAGGGACAGTTAACAGATCTCTTGACAGATCGAGCTGGTGCTGGCCACAAAGGAGAGGAACCTATTGTTCATACAACGACAAACGACATACTGACACAAATCCTATTCCACTCACAGCGAGCTATTAAACCTCTGTTACTAGTGGTGAGAGTACGTGGCTACGTATTTTCTACCAAGCTCGTTGGGGAAGTGGACTCCTGAGCGTATTAATTGGATTATTTTTTAAAATATAACAACACAGTCTCTATGGCTCACCTTTAACACGGGACTCATAACATAAATTAATGCCTATCCCTTCGACGATTAAAAGGCGTATCTTGTGTTACATCTTAAAGAATAATTGCTTCCAAGAACCTACATGTCAGTCTAAATCCGAATCTCGTAAAACAAAATGTAAGTAAAGTAAAGGAAAATTGACAAAAAACCCGAGCAAATCCGAGTCTCCCGCCAGTGTTGCTAATGATGGATTGGACAGAACCAACGAACCCTACTCCACGTTTATACGCGACGTATTCCGAATCTCTCGCAGCTATAAATATACGAAACTGAACCTAATTCCACACTTTCCATGTTGATAAAGAGAAAAGTTTGATTGAAGAATTCCAATATCAATTTTTAGTTCAGTTACGAGATGTATGAGTACGTCGGAATTTTTGCACGTGCCGTTCTAATTTTTTGTGCCTTATTTCAAGTTGAACATGTAGTGAGTTCGATGAGACAATTGTGGAATTCATTTTAGATAGAGATTATTAGCACTGTTCTATAAATTATTACAATCAGTTACTGCCTTTAGCAAAATGTTCTTTTATCACTATTATTAGCTGTAACACATCATCAGTACCAGTACATACCAACTATAAAGTTATTAGTAACAATGAGTTAAAATAAGTTTAGAATTTAAATAAAACTAAAACATGACTCGCCCAGCATGTAAGGTTTAGCTATAGTTATGTTTATTTTCTAACAAGATTGCGATGTTCGCGTCGACGGTAGGTGGGTTTAGCACAATTTATATTCCTCATTCGGCGCCTTCTTGTTTTCAGTTAGCTAATAACCACAGCACCGCCGCACCGCGCCACCGCGCGCCGCTAGCGGAACATTTTGTACCGAGACTAGTAGTCTGACAGGCGCTAGGCGCTGCGCTTTATATCTTGTTTAGATTTGTGTGTTGTAATAATAGCATGCTATACTAATCTGTACGTTAGAGGAGATACAAATGATTAGGTTTGTACAAACAAAACAAATGTTTAATGATTTATTTAAGCATGGTCTCGTTTATGTCAATATAAGATATCTCAATCAAAATTGTATAAAGAAACGTATTATTAAAGCACGAATCGATCTCAAAACACACTCAGCGACAGCCAGTCATTTATCCAACCAAATAGGATTAAGTTAAAACAACACACACAAAGCATTAAATCCAAGACAAAAGCAAAGAGACAGAACACCAAACACACACAGATTCAGATTAAAACGATTTTTATTTGCAGGTTAAAGTAAAGCGGCGCCTAGTGTCAGTGCGAGTATATCCATTCCACTTCATGACGGAGTTATGAAATATATATGAGCCGCCGAGATTTTAAAGTGTTCTCGCGATAGTTCGCGCTTCCCAAGAGGCTTTGCTAAGTGTACATTAAGGAGAAACTGTTGCTGCGAATAATAAATGAGACTTGAACACTTCTTTTAGAAAATGTCAAAGAGTGAGCTCAGTGGAACACGTGGCGCCTCGCCCGCAGATACTTGTACTCGTTATATGAACGAAAATGTGGTTTTATTGTCGTCTCTCTCAGTCAACAGCAAAAATAAACAATCCGTACTAATATTATAAACAGAAAAGTGTGTGTCTGTTTATTTATCTGTCTTTCACGGCAAAACAGTACGAGGAATTAGCGTGATTTTAAGTGGAGATAGTTGAAGGGTTGAGAGTGATATAGGCTTTTTGTCCCTTTCAATCGATGTTTATATGGAATATTCCGCAATTTACAAGGTAGAAAGCTAAAAATTGGTATGTGGACTAAAAAGAAATACACCGTATTTTTTTATTAAAATCTCAAGCTTTGATCAAGAGCCGAGCAGATGACACTGGACACCGCGTGACAATAGCTAGTAAGACATAAATACACCCGAGATTTCACTTTATATTTTGTCGTAAATAAGAACAAAAGTCTGTCATTGTGGAACACAACCACCGGTAATTGTAATAACGTCGCCGTGTCTATATTTAAACTCCTCAACCGTTCCCTTCTAAATCAAAGCATTATAGGTCATTACCCGACACCGCCTTTATTAAATTATCAATAACTTTACATTCTAAAACCTCAAAATCAGTTAATAGCTTAGTAAATCCCGCTACACAATTGGTGGCCGTATTTGAGGCGATAATATTATTATTTAATTACGTTTTTATTGGTCATAAACGTTCGCTAACAGCGGCTAGCTCACTGTAATGGGGTTTAAATCAATTTGTAACATTACCAGCTATACAGGGTGTGTCACATTCAGAGTACTGTATACAGAGTGTCGTGTTATTATCATAGGCGTGGCAGTAAATGGAAATGGTCATTCGATCGAAATGGTTTTCCTCTCATAATTATAATAATGTAACTGTACAGACGTGCATAACTATTTTAATGATATTTGTGTAGTTACTATTTTAGAATAATTTAATAATATTGATATGAGAGCTTACTGTTTGTTATTGATTTAAAGGAATATTAGAATTATTGTTAATTAAAGTCTGTACTATAACAGAATTATGAAATTTCACCCCTTATAGTTCTTTTCTTATAAAATCCAAATCTCTATGAAGGCAGCCAACAGATAAGTTGAAGTTAACGTAAACATGTTAACATTACGAGGCCCGATAACAGCCGATCATTGCCGGAGTTTGCCGAGCAGTGCCGAGGGACGCGTTATGATGAAGAGCTCGAGATTGTGACTATGACGGGGTTCAGATAATGTTAAGTAGGTACTTTAAGTACTTAGGGGGTCGTACTCCAACATGGTTTGTTTTTATGTTCCTTCGCTCCCACAAGTGCTGAATATACTTCAACAAAAGTAAAAGAGAAATCAACGCAAGAATTCATTCCGTACATGTCCAAACTTACTGAAGCACTCGGCCTACTTCGTAACTGCTACGAGAGCGTAGCACGCGTAGTGAGTCCTGCGCCAGCATGACTATGTTGCTACGGCGTAGGCGTTTCGTAGCAAAATTACTTTTACTAATGTGTACCTTTAATAAACGGTTGTAGTAATTTCCCTAGTTATGACTTGTCACTTCCTTAAAAAAATCTATTATAACAAAAAGCAATTTAATTTCAACAAGTCATATTTTTTTAATTTAAGCGCAAGCACAAAGCGCTATTTTTAACGCACGCAATATCCGGCACGACATGCTTCAAGCGCTTAATTATCAGTATCAGTCCATAACATCTTTATTATGGACGTCCAATTATTTCGTGTGAGCCTGGTATTGTGGCTAGAACATATTTTGTGAAACATTTTTATTTAAGAGTTGAGCTTATATTGTAAATCATAGATAGCCGGGAGCTATAGAGATATATTGGGCCACATGCTTAGCTCGAGTAGATATGAGAAAATATTTTCGAACTCTTCCCAAATATCGTAAAGTGTAGCATATCTCGTGATCTGAGACTGCGAATGGATTCAATATTATCTTTGTTCGCTCTTCGAAAAACTTTTTCTAACTCAATCTTTTCCGTAACATTGTCGGTTTGAAGCCGCGATTGTCTTCACGGGCTGCGGCCCGCGGGATATTACGTTTGAGTTCTGATACTCAAGAGTTTTGTTTATCCCAACTTTAACTTTACTTAAACTTTTAAGCTTTCCATAAGCCAATATAATAACATAGTAATGTTTATTGCGAGCTTATTAAAATTTGCCGACAAAATAGTGTGTGGTAACTTTTATGAATTTAAATATAAGTTTCAAGTTCGTGAATACGTCGGATATGTTTCAGTTGTAGTGTGGTGGGGAGCTCGCTTGGTGGTCGGTCCGGCGCTCATTGTTCCGCGGCTCGCTCGGTGCCGGCAGCCGGCGGCCGGTCGGCGGCAAACTTCCACTCACTCATTGTACCAACTCGTTTCACATTGAAACTCCTGCCGAAACCATTAAACTATAAATTACTCGCATCATGTATTAACTATATTTCATCGCTAGTAACTAAATATTGTACAGTCCACGACTGCCTGTATTGAAAATATCACACGAATATTTATTCGTTTGCTCTTTGAAACTAATTAAAAAATTGTACACTTTCGAATGGACCACATTTAAGGAAGCCCTACTCCAATTTCCTTACCTTACCAACAAAATTTTATCCGTCCTATAAGATCTGATACACAAGCACCGATCATTACGTCACCACCGCTGTCACCTAGTACCATTCAGTAATTCATCCGCCATGGCACGTAAACTGGAAGTAACATCTTGTTCACAATACTTTAAACAGGAGCCCTGTTCTCTTGTATCTCAACTAATAACACTGAGATGTCGCTAATGCCGGTGGACAAAGGGGCTGAGCAGAGAGCTCACGACAGTTAATCCCCTCGAGAGCGGATGGCTCTTCATTTTCTCTTTACTAATGGCTAGACGATAAGATAAATCTGGCTGCCTTTACATTGAACATTGTTCCGCACCTGTGACGTCACGCTCCTTGAGATGTTTGTACATAGACTCAGCTTTGAATAAAGAAACGCGTCGAGTTATCTGCACGCTCCATACGTTTTGTGCTTGGAAAAAATTGGTAATGTCACCGGAATATATTAGTTAATCAGTGACAGTATAATAAAACAAGCAAAGTGGTTTGTTTTTTTTTTGGTATAAAACCTACATGAGATTTTAATATTTGCTGTCACTTGATCAGCACTCACCAACTGAGCGTAGAGTTCATCACTTGTATGTATTATCAGAGTTCTCTTCCCATTGATAATTTTGTTTGCTACTAAAATCTATTAAAATAATATTATTCGAAAGTACTTTATAATTCACATCATATTGACAATACTATTAATAATTACGTGAACACTCATTGGCACATTGACAATGAAACTTGAATAAGATAAGTAAACAGTTTGCTCACTACTGAAACACGTCGGTGTGATGTGCGGCAGTACGTCAGGACGTTGTCGCTCGTCAACTTAAATCGAGTTCTTGCTCTTTGCAGGCCCCGCAATGACGCGCGGCGCGGCGGCGGGCGGCGGCGGGCGGTCCGTGACGCTGAGAGCTCCAACTTTGTCATTACGTGTCGTCGCCGCGTCGCAGCTCCTTGATTACTGGTGACGATGGATAATGTGCTAATTGCATTTGTGTGCTCCTGTACCGCGCACCTACATCCAACATTAAATGTATTTTCCATTACACTATAATTGATGTCTGTAGATTTACGAGTAACGTTATGGCGAATAGTATACAAAAACTGACTGTACGATTGGTGCGGTGGCTGGGCAACCGGCTGTCGCGCAACGTGTAGCGGTTTCGATTCCCGCACGGAGCAACTCTTTGTGTGATCCAAAAATTTTTGTTTCGGGTCTGGATGTCATGTGTATGTGAACTTGTATGTTTGTAGACGCACCCACGACACAGGAGAAATCCAAGTGTAGGCAACATTGATAAAAAAAATATGGAGTCGTTCTGATGAAAACTCTACTCTGAGTAATGCTTTTTATTTACTTAGATACACATGGTATCAAAATTAACTAAAAATCGCGGGTTACTCACGTGAATATACTGAGAAAAGCTCTACTAGTTTCGAACCACGGAGGGGTTCTACCTCATGTTAGCTCGCTACCTCGCTATTTTTAGTTAATTTAATATGTCTCACAATAGTTATTATAAAAACATAGTATCAATGCTATATATCCAAAAATACAGGGTCAGTTGGATGTCAGTACATAATCTACTCACATTTTATTTAAATTCGTTCAAGTTACGGCACAGGCTAACAATAATGGATTTATTCGTTTGACAATGAAGGCTGGAAGTTTAAATAACGGTCACCCATCGATAAATCGACCGTAACAAGCGTAGCTTAACATCAGTGATTAATTAATCTAATATTGCATAACGTGAATTTGCTTTTCAATTCAAAAGGTTAAGCAGGGACGTGTGTAAATAAGAACATAGATACACACTCATTTATTTACATTATTTTGTTTGTAACTGTTTTATTTGTTTTTGTTTTTAATTTATTTTAATGTGCATACATACATAACATCAAGCCTTTTATTCCCGAAGGGGTAGGCAGAGGTGTACATTACGGCACTTAATGCCACTATAGAGGTACAATATAACAACCACTTTTCACTATTTAGTTATGAGTCCCATGTAATAGGGGGTGAGCCTATTGCCATATACCGGGCACAATTCCTGACCCCGTGCTACTACTGAGATTTTTAAAAACCCATTAATACAGAATCGAATCCGAGACCCCTTGCCCGGCAGTCGCACTTAAAACCACTTGGCCAACTAGGCAGTCATTTATTCAAAGTCAAAGTCAAAGTCAAAGCATTTATTTCAATTAAAGCATATTTTAACAAGGTAGACAGTTATTTTAATGTGATGTTCATTTATGTGCTTGTTCTACTTTTTCTGATATCGTAACTGTTTGATCCTTTTTTTGTGTTTTAATATGTTAACCGTGTTAACATAACGATAATAAATAAATTATGTCAATGAATTGTAGTTACAAATCTGGTCATATATCGTGTTAGTGCTGAAAAATATCATAAATGTTTCATGCATAACAGAACTTGAGAGAAAAACATCAATTTCTCTATTTACAAAACGTTGTTCCTTACGCATATATACACTTGCTTTATACCTCTATAATATACACAATCACACCCAAATCTGGAACAATTGTTTCTTTTAGCCAAAGATTTACAACAACACTTACAGCTTTACAAGAGCGTTGTGTTGAGGTCACATTGTCTCATAACACAGACGTCAGAGGGAGTCAATGTCATTGTTCATTATGTGGCATCATCACTCAACTCCCTCCGCCGGCCCTCCGAGAAATTGTTCACTAATTTATTGATTCCGATCATCTGATACAGTTTCGAACGGTAATTTATTGATTAATAGCACCCTTTTCATTAAACGTTGAACTTTACGTTTTGTATTATACATACATAACTTCACGCCTGTCTCCTATGGGAATAGGCAGAGACTAAGGAACGCCAATTACTACGATTCTTACATACCTCTTTCGCTTCATTAACAGTCATCAATCTTTTCATGCATGCTCGCCGGTTAAGGGTACTTTTAATTTGGCCCTTCTTTAATATATCGCCAATCTGGTCACTATATGTCCGTCTAGGTTTGTATTATACTTAAACCAATTTTTATTAAAATTAAAACCGATATTAAAAGTATGGTTTGGAAAGGTAAAATACATACATGTGGATAAAAATACAAGGAAAACGTAAGTTACGACCGAACTGTGATTGGGAATTAAACAAGTGTGTGTGATAAAGTATGAATCGGTTAATTACCACTATTTCCATCAAAACTAGTACAAGTCCTATAGAAAAATAATACACGACGAAATTGTAGATAACTAAATAAATAAAAAAGATTTTACTTTTCGTATTTCGTGATCCATTTTCCAAACCAGTGCGTTCCAGTCTCTACGAAGACCTTCAGAAATAAAAATGTAATGTTTTGCATCGCAACTTGTATTGTAAAAACTTGTAGTTTGTCCGTGTGTCTACATCTGTACATGTACAGACATGTATACGGAACAAGTTTATTGCGGATATAAAGTTTAGTTTGCTTGATACGCTTGTACTGATACCGAGGCACATTACTACACTACTTGGATAAAAATCTATTGAACCAATAACATCGGGAACTTTGTATTGAATTGTATTTGATAACAATATCACGTTTGTATATATCTTATTTTATTGTACCAATATTACGACCATATTGGAATAGGGAAGATTAACAGAATTGGAAATTAAACTTATAATTTAGTAATGAAAAACTATTAGTTCCACACGTATTTTTAATTTTGTTCCACAAAACAATAATTAGATTAAACGAATCAAAGTACAAAAGCAACAAAAAATGACTACTTATAGTGTGACTTCACGGAATATTTTAAATCAATATATCGTTGAAAGTATTATTTCCATAAGAATCTAATGTTTTACAAAACTCCACCAGATGGACATTAAATTAAAAATTAGTTGTCTATTACCGTATTGTCTGTAGGCAAAGTTAAGCCTCTTTCATATATATCAGAATGTGTAATGTGTACTGTCTCCAATATTTATTCCTGATGACAGAACGAGCTTTACATCAATAACGGCATTTCATCCCGTATCAACTTCGAATTGAAAACAACCATAAATTAATTCTGATATTTATTACTTTATACTTAACGTTCAATATTCATTGGAATTGAAATAAGATTGCTTTACCGGCGAATGGATGAGGTTCATTAATATTTCATATGTTGGCTGTAATATAATGATTAGTGAGTATAATAATATGTATTCACATATTGCGCCAACTGTAATGTAATTATAATGCGTTTGCCAAGTATTTGCCACGGCGAGCCAACTCTTTTGAATTAATCATATTTTCACCTTCAACGCTTCAAGGACTTCGATAATGTGCTGTGTATCTAATCTAATGGAATTTAAAATAAATTCCTCATATACCTATAAATCATATTCGTATGTAAATAACCGAAATATTGTGTAAAATTGTCCTCTTTCCGGTTTACAAAGGAAAGTAAGCGGAACTCGGAGTAGTGGCGTGCATAGTTCCCCCGAGAGGCCATTTGTCTTGAGGAATGAACGTCTCGCCTCACTTCGCCTCGCCTCGCCTTGCCGTGACAGATATCCGGCGTACTTTGACACGACTCCTTTTATCCTATATGGGCCATACGCCCCTATGTGCTATATGGGCTATATGACCCAATTTGGATGTTACGCTGTGCGATACCGAGTGTAAAGGATTCCGTTTCTATTTGCGATATGGGGCCAAGTAAACATAACACAGTGCTTCCCTACAGCATCCGTTCACACGATTTTAGAGAACTCAGCGGAAAAATTGTTCAGAAAGTAAAAAGTACTAGATTTATATTTGGAAATCATAGCCACGGCCTAGACTAAAGTAACAAAATGTATAATTATATATTTACATCATCATCAATGACCTAAGCAGAAGCTATTATAAGTTATCAGTTGCTCACAAAAGACAATCACCCAATATTAACAGGATTTCTTCAGTGACCTGCCAGTTGCAATTTTGCAAGCTATTATAATTACAACAGAGGACAGCACAATTATTTCATTTACCCATTGGTACTACACATTCATTCAGTACAAACATAACATCACGCCTTTTATCCCCGAAAGGGTAGGCAGAGGTGCACATTACGGCATTTAATGCCACTGTAATGTAACACCCACTTTTCACTATTTATGTTATGAGTCCCATGTAATAGGGGGTGAGCCTATTGCCATATACCGGGCACAGTTCCAGACTCCGTGCTACCACTGAGAAAAACCCAGTAATACTTTGCCCGACCCGGGAATCGAACCCGAGACCCCTTGCCCGGCAGTCGCACTTGCGACCACTCGGTCAATGAGGCAGTCCTCAGTAATGCCACCTTAATCCTGCAGTAATAGAGTTCTTTTATGAACGTATCAATTATCATTTTCCTGGTCTTTGCAAATTACATATAGAATGACTCCCTATGTGTATCACTTCATTATACCGGTTCTGTATGGGTCTCAGTAAAGCTCCGAACAATGTTGACGGAGATTCGATTTACGTAGAAAATATTTGTATGAACTGCTGATAGTTATTCCAGTATCAATGTTTGTCTATGTAAAATATTGTTTGTGAACTCCGAGCTGATAAAACAAGATATTCTCCAGGCATAGAGGAATATTTGAAAAGAATGAAGTTTAGTAAATGTGTAATTTATCAATTGCAATTTAGCATTTGTACCTAGGTACTATGATTTGTGAGAATATTAATTTAATTCTATGTTGACAAATGTTCCAGACACGTTAATCTAATATTTATTGGAATTTATCAGTTTTTACATATGTTATTTTACTGGCGAATTTATAAAAACAGTAATTGTATAGGCATCACATTAAATATGTACATTTAAACAAAACACGTTCATCAAATCAACATTTTTTGTCGTGGAAAATACAAAATTTGAAATCCAAACCAAAACGTTAAAGAAATTAATGTTTAATTCATAAATGAGAGATATATTTCGAAATGTTGAAATGTGGCATATATTGTGTGAAAATTTCCACTATGTTAACATAAAACAGACACTGGCCTGTATCAGTGAAGCACTCACGTACACACATTTATTATTAGAGTAGAAAGCAGAGAACAGTAAAAATATTTATATTCAAATATTTGATATACTGTAGTGTAGTAACCATTATGTATGTCAGTCAAATTTCAATGCTGTGCCCAATAGCAAAAGGCCCACAGGCCGCCTGGATGGTAAGCGGTCACCATTGTTTCCATAGACTTACAGCTTACAGTACCTAAAGGCATTAGGCACGAGCCGATAAGGTAGAAATCTGCTTAATTGCGCTACATTTTCAGAGAATAATACCCCTTAGATGCAGTCATTAAGAAAATTACTACAAGAACTGAGCAGTTTGGCAGAAGTTAGGTGTCTTAAAATTTTCTTGTTAGTTAAATTAATTTGCCTCAAATATAAAACAAAACTGCCTAGTTGGTTCGATTCCTGGGTCGGGTAAAGTATTACTGGGTTTTTAACCCCTATTACATGGGATCATTACTCATAACATAAATAGTGAAAAGTGGTTGTACAGTGGCATTAAATGCCGTAATGTGCAGCTCTACCTATCCCTTCGGTAGTAAAAGTCGTGATGCTATGTTATGTTATGTTAAATAAATAAAAAAACATTAAAACTCAGTAGTTAAATGACTTTATAACTTTACTAAACAAAATATGTAAATGTATAAAAGAACCTCTTATTGTTATATATCCCCTCCATTCACCTGTACAGTCACAGGTCTGTGACCTTTCTAAACAACAATAGGCAAAAATAATTTCTATTTAGACCCACCAATAATTTCTTAGAACTTTTTTTTTTTTTTTAAGGATGGAAAATCATCGAATGACTGCTCCCGCCTGGGTGAGGCGGAAGGGAGTGTCAGACTTTGTTAAAGCCCACATTTTCAGTATAATTCTAGACATGGCGTATATTACTGTGATATCATCATCATCAACAGCCTATAAGTGCCCATTGCTGACTGTAAGCAAACCCTCTTCTCACACGGAGAAGGTTTGAACATAAATCACCAAGCTTGGTCAATGCAGGTTGGTGATTTCAAACCTATAATTAGACATGTTAAGTCCAGGTTTCCTCGCGATATTTTCCTTCTCCGTTTATCAGTGATGTCTAAATGACCTTAGAATTTACATAATATAACTCGGAAACAGTCACTTTGGTACTTAAGTCCTGCACGAAAAGCGGGCGTCTTAAACCTGCGGGCGTCCACGACATTACTGTAATATACTGTTGGAAAATATGTAGGTATACGACATGATACAAGGATGATAATATTCCTACTAACTGTGAAACTCCAAGTTGTATGTAGTTCAGCTATCTAAACTTTTGATAACTGGACGTGAACTCGTGGCGCTGAAACATCAAAACTAGCGCAACAATATTTTTTCAGTTTTGTTAGAGTCAGCAGGTGCTATACACTACCTAGGTGATTTAACACAGACCTATAATGGAAATATTTAATATAGTAAATCACTATTAATTAAAACTATATATAGTTACTCAGACGTCAAACTTTGTTATTATCTGTGATTTTATTATTTTTATCATTTTAAAGAACGAAGGAAGAAATCTGATTAAAATATGTTTAGGTTCCACGCAGATCTACTCATTAAGTTAAATCATAGTAATTTTTAATGTATACAAGCAATACAATATAAAAGTCAAGTTCCAGTACTTTCATTGATAGATTGCCATTGGATTTTTAACTTAATTACAAAGTTATAACAGTCGTATATTATTTGACAGGTGGATTAGTTTTAATACATCATCTACACATACAAGGGCATAATATTCCACGTCTAATTATAAGGTAATGCGCCTAATATGAGCGACGAGCGTCAATCTGTCCCATCGTATTATTGTTGACTCATAATATCATTGGATCTGGCTTATTGAATTGTACACACTGCTGCATATGAAGTTAAACAAAACCAGTTTATCTTGATCCCGCTTTATATAATCTTTCCGCACATACAACACTCAGAGTATACTGGTTTATATAGCTGTGTCTGTGTACCCACCACACGCGGGGAGCAACAACGTAATGATCATCAGATTGCATTATATTCCCAATGGGATAGGCAGAGGTGTATAATATAATACGCAACGCTTTTTGATGGTATTGTGGTAAAAGGGCGGGAGTGTTTTCCCATGATTACATTCGAGTACGTGATTTTTATATTAAACCAATATTTTCTTTACTAGGGTATCGGAGCCTTCATTATAAATAATTAATCATTAAAAATAAAAACAAAAAGACTATTGACAATTTTCAACAATTTTCAATAATCAACAATTTTCACGAAATAGAGTAGTTATAAGTACTCTGCGAAACGATGAAATTCTAATAATATTTCATTCATAAGATCTTTTCCTGCATTCAAATTAAATCCCTGCTCTATAGAGCTGAGTTTACCTTCTTCTCAGCTTCCATAATTATCTGTTAGGACATAAAACGTCTGAAAGTCTCCTTTATCGTATTATTCAGTGAGTCGGCCACCCCCCTCCGTCCCCCTCCCCCTCCCCCCGTCACACCCCGCACTACGCCTATACAAACCGTTCCCCTGGTTGCGTCTAACAACTCACGCAAAAAGATAACGGAATAATCGAGGCGACCATTTTTTCTGTCACTTATAGATCTAATATACAGCCTGGTAAAAAGCACATTTTGTGTTCGAACGGTCTCTGAAGCGGTTTGTCAGGGTATAAGAAAAGTGGGTTCCTTCTTAATTTTATAATTTTCTAAATGACTGTACCTAACTGTTTCGATTTCCTATTTATTATGGCATAAGCCGGTAAACTAGCCGACGGATCACCTGATGGTAAGCAATCGGCGTCGCCGATGGACACAGAAGCGTTACAAGTGCGTTGCCGGCCTTTTGGGGATTAGGAGTTTGAGGATCGTTGGGAATTCAGGGATTGGGGAGATTGAGGAATGGGGTGGGGGTAATTGGGCCTCCGGTAACCTCATTCAAATGACGAAGCACAACGCAAGCGTTGTTTCACGTCGGTTTTCTGTGAGGCCGTGGTATTACTCCGTTCGAGACGGCCCATTCGTAGCGAAGCATAGCCCTCCCACACTTAACCTATAATCAGTTTCTAACTATATAGCATTTTACTGTCTAAAGCTATATATAATCTCCCAATTTTTGCTAGTCGAGTTTTTGACGATCTAAATGGCCATATAAATCCAAGGAGCCAAATTTAAAATTGTGTTCTGACTTCGCATCAACCGCTTCATTTCTTTGCACTTCCTTATCATTGACTGCCAGAGAATGCCTTAAGGCATTAAGTCCGCCATTTACTGTAATTTTCTGTGAAGTAAAAGAAAATAAATAAATTCAAGTTTGAACCTAAGCTAGCAATATTATAAATACAGATATATCCAATAATAATTTATCTGACCAAGTAGTGCCTATAATAGTGGCCGTCAGACGAACGAACCATTGAAAGCCACTAAAATGAAGTACTTGTCTTAATTTTATATTAAGTCTAATACCTAGGTACCAACTAGCGTCGTGCTCTCCTCCAACAGCGGGTAGAGTGAGTAAAACCGAGTGCATTACGTTTCCCGACCGGCCTTTGTAGTATTTAAGTGGTCGTTAGATCTTCTATCGTGTCATATAAAAGCTTTTTACGTCTTCATGGAGAAGTTACGATTTTTATATAGACAGTCATTTGCTAGCATAGCGACGATAAACGCAATCTGCCGTCCTTTCAAACGTATTGGACGGACCGAGGTCCGACTCCATTCTTACGATTCGATACTTTGTCGAGCTTTGAATATTTCTTTACAAACTCTCGGTTTTTCTAAAGAATGCTTTTGATTTCAATTCTATCCTGTTTCGATAAATATTGTATTTTATTTTTTGCTTTTTCCGTTGTCTCGCTTACCTCGACTTGTTATTGAAACCATTTCTGAAAATTATTATTTTTAGATCTGTTACGGACGCTGACTTTTATCATATTTTTATTTATTTGTAACAGATTTTCCTGAACGGATAAATACTTTGTATACGACTTCTATCGAGAGAATAAATATAAACGATTTACTATTCGTATCGTGAGTATTCCGTAACATTCAATTGGCCCACTTAGTTACCTAAAACCGATCATTCCACGAAACTATTACTGCTACTTTCCTGTTATGAATCGAATGGCTCTCATCCATAAATATTTCTGTATTTTCTATTCCGCAATAGTAATAAAATAACGAGAATGCCGATACCGTGACTCGACATCATTCTCCTGTACACCGCGCGCCGTACTATCGGATCACAGTAAATGCTGAGCAAATGGATATAATAAATTCAGTGGAAAAACAATAAGCCGCACGGAGGCCTTTAATCCAATAAGTGGCAGTATCTGGCTATTTAATAAAATATCCGGCCATCGATAGGGCAATAGCGTGACACTTGCCACGTGACATTTGTCACTAGGAGGATGATACCCTCTTACTTACTGAGCGCGTAATAAAAACTCCTTTATATTTAGATCGACCTCAGGGACCTCACAGTTGCCGTACTACGTCCACTATATTGGGATTTATTACATTATCCTTACTCTTACATATACGTATTTTGTCAAACTGTCATGAATATATATTTATGTACCGTTGTACCTAGAATATATGACTACGCGTTCTCCCAAGTGGAAAAACCCCTTTTGCTATTTACTAACACTAATACACTAGATGACTAGATGCTCTAGTTTCGTTTATATTCATACGTTAAGTAAATAGACACATCAAACCGATTTTACTGACTAGCAATAAACATCGTACAAGTGAATGAAAAACGTGACACTCCATAAATATCGTATGTATGCACATAGCTAATATACATATTCACGCCAATAAAATCGTTTTATGACACGTCATAGTTTTTGAAGTATCCATGCAGGTATGAAATATTCAGTAGAAGTCAATTGACAATACAGATATTGATAGAATATTGGCTTCAAACTATCACACACAGTTTTAGGTATAATATAACTATCGAGACAGTAAATTCATTCAAATTATGACTTACTCATGTGCACCATACGAGGAAAGCTCAACTAGTTTCAAGTGTCAATGGGACTCTTATTCATGAGCAACGAGCGCAGGTCGGTGACGTCACTATTGACTTGAAACTAATAGAGTTTTTGTTGATGGTTCGCATAGGTAAGACATAATTTTAATGTAATTTAAGTTTGTATAAAATAAAAGCTTTCACTAGCAGTATTTTAACAAAGGTAGCTGGCACCGGCACAGTGCCTGGAATCTCACGATCGGATAGGAAGCAATATAGTTTTTATTGATTCATAGTTGTTGCGGATTGTTTGCCCACAACAACTGATTGCTGCGGACGACGTTATTGACTGTGCTATGGATCGAAACATCAACTGTTAAGCGGAACTTTTAATTTGAAGAATAATAAAGATCTTGTGATGATATTTTATGTAGAAGGGCCATTGCTTTGCAAGATTAGACTGGTTCTGTAGTGATACCACGGCTTCAAAAAACAATCGACAAAAAACGCCAGTATCTCCTCCGATGTAGCTGCTACCTGTTTGTCGGATGTTTTGCCGCCGTATCCTTTCGAGAAATATAAATAAATGTTTTATTTCTTCTTTACTTCTTTCTTCTGCTGTTTTTTCGTTCTTTCTTTCTTCATTTCTTTCTTAAAACGTCGCTTTTTGCACTGTTTTGTTATCTACATAAAATATCTATTTAACTTCGAATAGTAAATGGCCAAAGTTACGCAATATAAGGAGTCAAGGGTTAAGTATAAATACCTAACGTTAAGACATTTACAATATAAAGTCGAGTATTGGATACATAATACTAAGCTGAGCCGCCAGTCGAAGTTTGTCGAGTTCTTCTTCAAACATAATTTTACGTAACAAAGTAAGAGTCGAGCATAGATTGAGCAAACATAAATGCCTACATATAACTAAAATGAAATTTGATTTCATGATATTCAAGCTGGAGGATCTTTTACATTTTTTTACTCATATCATTATTATAACATTTAGGTTTTTTTATAGCAGAAGCCAGTAATCGAGCATACGGATCACCTGATGGTAAGCAATCGGCGCCGCCTATGGACACTCGAAACACCAAGGCGTGTTACAAGTGCGTTACCGGCCTTTTGGGAATTGGGAATTTTGACCATTGTGGACGATTCAGGGATTCGGGAGACAAGGGAGCCCCCTCCCTAATCTGCCGTAGACGGGAGACGAGGAGATGACGCTAGGGTTGTTTCACGTCGGTCTACTGTGAGGCCGTGGTATCACTCCGATCGAGCCGGCCCATTCGTGCCGAAGCATGGTTCTCCCACACTTTTTAACCGACTCCAAAAAAGAAGGTTCTCAGTTTGACCTGTATGTGATAATCCCCGATGGGCTGATTCGGTTTTGATGTAGTTTTCATAAAAGTGTTTGAAGAAGTAGTTATGTGTGGACTAAAATTAGTGTTATTAGAGAAAAGTGTGGATTTAATGATGTAATGACAAGAATTTAAAAGGGAATGTTACGCTGGTTTGGACATGTAGAAAGGATGGATGAAAGTAGAGTAACGAAAGAAGTATTAAGAGCGGATATGATAGGTGGGGTCTTCGGTAGAGTGCGCCCTAGACGGACATATACTGACCAGATTGACGATATATTAAAGAAGGGCCAAATTAAAAGTACCCTACGAGAATGTATGAAAAGATTGATGACTGTTGATGAAGCGAAAGAGGTATGTAGGAATCGTAGTAATCGGCTTTCCATAGTTTCTGCCTACCCCCATGGGAGACAGGTGTGAAGATATGTATGTATGTATGTTTGTTACACTTAGAAGAAGATTTTAGGATATTAATTACATTAATTATTGTGCAATTGTACAAAGTAACACCCATTTTTCACTATTTATGTCATGAGTCTCATGTAATAGGGGGTGAGCCTACTGCCATATATAGGGCACAATTCCAGACTTCATGCTACTAAGTATTTTTGAAAAAGATCTAGAATTATGCCCGAAGCGAGTGATAAAAAAGCAATCTGTACAGTTAATGCAAGACTTACAAAACTGACGTAAAGTAAATTTTATAACAATTTCTCTTAAGGGATACAACAAGATTGTTCCGTTATTTTAATCTAAAATAAAATAATGACGCAAGAGAATTTTTTCCTAAAAATTCAATTACATGAAATAATATCTGGCCACTCTGTTGTGCTTTTTACTGCGAAGTGTGGCGTGGGTGTCGACTCGAATTACTTTCTGTTACAAGCAGAGAGCGACTGGTGTTTGAGCTGAACTTGAAGATCTAATACTAATAAATAAAACATTGCTATAAATAAAAATAAAAATGTGTTTATTGACAAAAGCTTCACATTACATTTTTGTATGGCCCTGGACCCCACACTAGGAGTGTCTGTGTCCTGAGGCACCGTCGCTTTCAGTCAGCAAAACATAACAATACAACAGAAAAACAAAATGAAAACAAATTAAAAGGAAAACGTGAAAATAAAATTAACATTATGGTTTTCTTTATAATCAAATATAAGTGTATGTAAAATCCTCATTATTAAAGTGTGTGTGTGTGTGTGTGTATATGTGTGTGTGTGTGTGTGTGTGTGTGTGTGTGTATGTGTGTGTGTGTGTGTGTGTGTGTGTGTGTGTGCGTGTATGTGGTGAGTTTATGTATGTGGATGTATGTGGTGTGTGTGTGTGTGTGTGTGTGTGTGTATGCGCGCGTGTTTTTATTTGCTATACTTAGGTACGATACGTATTTCTATCTAAGATTCTTACATTACATATTTGAATTATTAACATAAACTAATAAGTGAACATTTTATGAATGTGAAGAATAATTAATGACAAAAATCCAATTTAGTAAATAATATGGACGTAAAATAAATAATGACGTTCATAAATATGAAGATTTTGAAACAAGACCACACTCAGTACTTGCACATTTATACTTATAGTAAGTTTTCTAACTCAATTATTGTAGTATCAGCTTAAACTAATAAAAGTATTAGCCATTAGATTATTTAAAAATTAAACCTCTATTATTAATTTATTAGTAAAAACATTTGACATTAATCGCGGTGTTAGGCAAGGCTGTGTAGCATCTCCTTGGCTGTTCAACCTATTTATGGACAGTTGTTTGAACGACCTGAAAGTAGGAGAGCCTGGATTAAGGATGAATGACACAGTGATTAAAACATTGTTGTATGCCGACGACCAGGTGCTTGTTGCCTCGTCGGCCCAAGAATTACAACAAATGGTCACTGCTATGAGTGATGCATTTGAAAGGAAAGGTATGAAAATAAATGTGAACAAGACGAAAGTGTTGGTGATAGAAAGAAATGAGGTGATAACAGAATGTCAGGTAATGATAGGTGATGAAAAATTGGAACAAGTGAATGAATTTGTGTATCTGGGATCATTTTACGAGAGATGGAAAGTGTGACGGGGATATTGAAAGGAGAGTGAAAGCGGGAAATAGTGTTAATGGTGCTTTACACTCTGTAATGTCGAGTAAATAATATCCAGCAAAGCTCGACTTGCTGTAATGCAGTGTGTATTGACACCAACGCTTATGTATGGTAGTGAATCATGGGTGTGGCAGAAGAAGCATGAAAGCAGGATTAATGCGGTGGAAATGAGAGCCCTGAGAAGTATGTGTGGACTAAAATTGAGTGATCGAGTGAAAAATAGTGTTATTAGAGAGAGGTGTGGATTGAAAGACGATGTAGTGACAAGGATTGAAAAGGGAATGTTACGCTGGTTTGGACATGTAGAAAGGATGGATGAAAGTAGAGTAACGAAAGAAGTATACAGAGCGGATATGAATGGAGCCGTCGGTAGAGGGCGCCCTAGACGGACATATAGTGACCAGATTGGCGATATATTAAAGAAGGGCCAAATTAAAAGTACCCTTAACCGACGAGCATGCATGAAAAGATTGATGACTGTTAATGAAGCGAAAGAGGTATGTAAGAATCGTAGTAATTGGCGTTCCTTAGTCTCTGCCTACCCCCATGGGAGACAGGCGTGAAGTTATGTATGTATGTATGTAGTAAAAATGGGCATTATAAGTATACTTAACAGATCTAGTTACTTATATCTTTAGTGTGTATGTTAAAGTAATGGCCTTTTTTATGGGACAAGCCCGCCGCAACCTCCCAAATCCGCTGCAACTCCTGTAAGCCAGGATCTACAGTAGATACAACCATGAAAACACCGGAACACTGAAGTCCGGCGCGTCCCAGGGACATGAGTAACTGTCTTGGTTCCCGCAACGAAGTGAATCAGATGATATTATAAGAGGAGACGAAAAAAAACTATAGTTTCCACTTCCCTCGGTGAATTACTGCAGGAGACAGAGTGAATTAAGCCTAAAGGCCTGAAGTAATGACCTAAACATATTTTCATTTTTATAAAAGAAAGGAATAAAGTAATGTGAGAAGTAACTATTGATTGAAGTAAAAGAACTGCGAGATACTCCCCGGCACTTACCGTTTAGATAACAGGATGGCAGTGATAATATAAACTATAACAATAAAGGCAAACTGTTCTTATGACCCGTTAAAGGGGCTGTCGTAGGTTCAATTCGTAAACGGGACGTGTTTTGTAATAATAATTATTACTTTTTTCTTCACCTGTGTTAGCTTCCTCCTTAATATTATAAATGTACCTATGTATGTTTGTTAAACTTTTACAATACTGATTTTTATTAAATTTGAGGTTTAATACTACTACTTTAATGAGGGGTTTTTTCAGGAATTTGGATGAAGCTGCTGGCAGAAGCTAGTATTAAAATACAGTAAAAATACAAAAGGTACGTTGATATATTTGTGTTGAAATTTCTGACATTACGGCTTTATATATTTCACTAGAAATGACGTCATAATATCCGATGCGCTTTATATAGCTGCCTTTGATGAAATAAATAAATATTTTTCATTTACCAAATAGGATTTATATTTCCATATCCTGCCATTATCACTGTGACGAGAATGGATGCATTTATTTTAGTTATGATAATAAAATAAATAAACGAATAGAATTTCACACGAACAAAACAAATAATAGAATATTGACATAATTATATTGGTGAACAAAAACATTGCAATGACGGGAAATTTTCTGTTATATGAAATAATAAAAAACTAAAATAATGAATATATTTTGTGATTAAAATCGAGCGCCATTTGTAAATAGCACTATCAATTTTATTCTGTGTAATAATAGTGGCGTGCCGTTGTTCGGCCGCTCGGCCTCGGCCTCGGCATTTGGCCCGAGAAATATTAATATTTCAGTAAGAGCTGTCGGTTCCAGTGAACCGTTTCGGACAGAACTTACAAATTGGTCAGGATACCAACTTGGGCAGCTGCTAATTGAAGGTTAAACTTGTGGAAACTTATATCTCCCGCTCCGGCCAGGTTTACTACTGAACTTACACTCTTTCAACTTCACGAAGATTTCTTTTCACATCTTGGAGACATGGTTTATACCTTCAAGATGGCATGGTGTTCAAAGAGGTGATTTTTTATTAGAATAATAAAGTTTAGTACTAGTTGTTTTAATTTTTAGCTTAAGTATGAAGGATTTCAGTTTTCTATCAAACATTTTACATAACATCACGCCTTTACTCAAGGGGTAATCATATGTGCCAATTATGGCATTTACTTACTGCCACTGTACATACAATTTAACATCTACTTCACTATGTATGTTATGAGTCTCATGTAATAGGGGGTGAGCCTATTGCTATATACCGGACACAATTCCAGACTTCGTGCTACTACCGAGTTTTTTTTCACACCCAGTTATACTTTGCCCGACCAGGGGAATCGAACCTGAGACCCGATGCCCGGCAGTAACAGTTGCGACCGCCCGGTTAACGAAGCATACATTTTACCAAATTACATAGACTAGGTAAAAGTAGACGCAATCAGGCATTACACACATTACACAAACCACACATCATTAAGAGAACTTATCGCAGACATAATCCTCTGTCCTCATTCAAGAAAAGTAAAAAAAAAGAACAAAAACAGAACAGATTATTTAATAAGCGGATAAAGAACTACGGAATATCAAAAGATAAAAGACGTTCTGATACTAAAAATAGATATATAATATAATCAATTGAATAGTACAGGAGCTCGCGTCTTCCAGCCAGGAAAATCTAATAAACTATCAGCCTTCGACGTTGTAAAACTGATACGTAACAGAATCCTTGTTTGTCGTTTAATATTTAATGTGACAAAGACACACGTGATATGATTCACACTTGACATAAGTGTATTAGTTGTTAGTTGATACCTTGTCACACCACGTCGTACATATTGTATGGCTACACAAGGACGCCACTAAATACATCTTAAATGTTTAACATTGATACCATTAGTACTGTGTCGGCTTCTTGTCTTGTCACATTACTGACGTGAACGTATCAAAAATGTATTGGGGATTGTTTATTTGATAGAGGAGCTTAAATGTGACGTTCATAGTTTGATAGATAATCTTAGTTCTATTAATAATTATTAGGCGACGCAATCATGATGATAATAGGAATAGTGATTTATTTATCAGTACCTAACTAAAACCGTACAATCTGTTTCTATTTGTTCTGTTGTATTAAAAGCAAAGCGCTTCTATTATATTCCAATAATAGGTTTTCCTCTAAATGATGAGTTCTAGAATGATTAAGTAAGCCTACATCAGCCTTAAAATATCGCAGCCGACATTTAGGTCCATTAAAGTTCACGATGTAATGTATTCCTCCCACGCCTCCGATACAAGGAAAGCAAAATGAAATTATATAAAGATGAATGTTATTGCAATTACTTTAATCTGCCGCTGAATGTCGGACAAGTTAATTTGACGCCATCTTGCTAATGACGTCACCGGGCTGCTATTGTCATGTAACGAGCCCCGCGGGGCGGGCCTCCCGCTACCCGCTACCCGCCGCCCGGGCGGTGGACTGCGCTTATTATAAAACGCTGTATTTTGTTGGAAGTTCCTTTAGGACGGTGTTATTGTCTGGTAATTGAAGATATCTCCTTTTTGTATGTCAGATGATATTTGTAAACGGATGGCAGAGATGATGGATTTTATTTTTATTTACCTGTTTGTAATGAGTTCTGTAATAAACAGGCTTCAGACATTTTTTTTCAAATTTCATAAACTTGATTTATATCTTACGTAAAAAATGACCGAAACTTAGAAATGAAGTCGGTTTTAGTAACTATTTTATGTGAAAAGTAGATAAAAAGAAAACTTATCTGAAAAATCTGAAGCCTGGAAAAGGAAAATTCCTTTAAAAACGCTGAAAAGGTTCATCGTTGAGGAACACGTTATCACGTTGACTTTTTCTTAATATTCAGGAACCTGGATTATTACAGGTCGAGTGTCGAAGTGAGGTAAATGAGAGAGATGGCCATTAAGTGGCGACCTCTGGCGGGTTTCTTGAAACATTGGCCTGAACACACGGACGTCAGGAACGCTACTTAATATCAAAGTAGCCATTGACCTTAAACTGTTAGCAACATTACTCACTTTGTTCAGTATTTAGATATTTATTAACACTTTATTTAAAACATATTAACAAGTATACAAAGATAAATCAAGTAAATGACTAAGTTTTCTGGACTAAGTCTGGTAGATTAACATTACACACGAATTTTTAATTTTCTTACTGAAACAAATACTTTCGAGTACATTGAAATATCGCGTGACGTCACTTCTGGGTTTACGTTGACCGTCGTTGGTTATCGTTTAATACTCTAAAATGAAGTAGCTAACTGTAACTGACACACCAAAACTTAGATTCGTTTTATCTCAGCATTGTTTTCTTGTATGACAAAATAATAGAAATACGTGTACAATAATTGTAATATTTATTCATTGCCTAACTGGCGGATTAACTAGATTTTTAATTTTCGTACTCTGCAATCGTCCCATTCTTCAGTATTAATTCTTTATCGGTCAATCGCAGGTGAACTACATCGATCTTTCTAATGCTGTAGGTACATACACACATACACATTACATCCGTAATTACAGTCACACGATAACAATGCATGATGAATAATATGACAATGATAAGTATTATTAATGCTTGTCGAAATCATGGCTAAAGCGATTACCTACAGATTATTAGTATTAGTAGTTTACCTAAATTCTAATCTTTATTTAATAAGATTATTTTGTGTGCAAAATGCACGTGGACCTACATACAACACATACATCGTAAGCTACGTGTATTTAATTTAGTTCAAAGTAAAGTCTTGGGCTTGGGGTTAATTAAGATATCCGTTTTTATAACAGCTCCCCTTGAGTTCTACTTACCAGCCATTCTCTTTCAAACTACCTTCGCTGGCCTCTGATGCTTCCAAGTTTTACCATCGAAGGGAAATTAGTGAGACAGTAGGTTGGAGCAGAAGTATCATTAATATCGGCTTGAGAAAACTCTGCCACTGTAGCAGACGTTGTGTGGTATATATATTTTACGTCGTTTTTCTGCTCGGCCGTGGTATCACTCCGGTCGAGCCGGCCCATTTGTGCCGAAGCATGGCCTGCCCACACTTAAAATTTAAATTAATTCAAAATAAAATTCTGCAAAATATTACTCCACTGTTCATTAAAATATATTGAATTAAATCAGCGATGGTGATGAACTGAGTAGAATTTCACCAATAGTATCACTTAGGAACTCTTCTCTTTATTACAGTAAGGACATTACATTCCATAAATAATGTAATCTTTCGCTCTACATATACTTGAGTAACTAAACTATGAATCATATTGAGCCTTCTACAGTTCCTTGTATAGTATCCCTCTCTGCACCTTTTTCATAATTATACGAGCACTTCTTTCTAAATGACAACGGAGCTTCAAAAAAAAAGGGAAAATGTATGCATTGTCCTTTCTGCGAGGATAGCTGTATTATAGAACGTGGTCGGAATATTCGGTGGGCAGATTATTTTTATTATTTTCCCTTTATTTGTTAAAACAGAAGTGATAATATTTTTTCGACGTTATCTCGAACAATGTTCTTCATTTTGGGCTTTTATATTTGTTCCTTTTTGTTTTGTCTATTCTGTAAGTGCAGCGTCGTCTGAATGTAGTGATGTAATATTGCAGCCGCGGAGTGTCATTATGTAAATATTAAAACAGAGAAAGATTTAATGAAGGTTTTATTCTGTGCAAAATATAAAGAATGCAGCCCAAGCTCGTCACAGCTACTCCATTAGCTGTCGGTGACACATTACACAACAAACTTCGCTTTACATAAGCTACATAACAGCGCTCCCATAAGTTTGACCAAGTTCGGTAAAAAATCCCCCAAGTTGCCGCGGAAGGAAGCCCCTGTATTTTCCACATGGCACACACTACACGACACCCAAACCAAATTTACTTTCCAAAACTGTCGTAGAAAGTTGTCGATAACCCCCATTCAGAAGTTGCGTTAAAACTAAACAAGAAACAAGACAACCCGTAAGTGCGGCCGTCAATACCGCGGGTCGTTGCGACCCCACTGACTGAATAAACAGTAAGTGTATTGGGCTTAGAACAACGGGGTACGATTCGTCCCCAACTAATTCGATTTCATCGGTCGGCTGAAAGTGGATCGTTAGCGGTGAAGGGTTCGATGGATCTCGATGGACGGCGGCAAATCTTATCGACACGTAAAATGGCGGGTATACGAGGTCTGCGTGGCCGTGTTACACTCACGTCTGCGAGGAGGCTCCTGCCTCGGTGATGTAATAAAGCCTGCCGACAAACCTTGGATACAGATAAGATCTACACTTACAACAATTCTACTACAGAATTTATTGAAACCATTTTCTAATGAACATTATTTTAGAAAAGAATTTTCTACGTTCTGAATGTCTGCAAAGACATGAAGATTTTAATTAAAATGGTATCTAAAACTCGTGGTGGGAATTCAGAATGCATATTTTACAGAATAATTCTATCGCAATTCATTTGTTCTGTGACATTGTGTGCATGTGTGTGTGTGTGTGAGTAGAGAATAAAAACTTCAATTAATTTTGCAGCTGGAATATATTATTAGCGGTACGTTGCGACGTAACTTAGATAAATTAGTTTATTAAATAACTAATTTACGACGACATTGATACAGAACATAAATAATTCTTTGAACTCTTCAAGCACTCGAGAATATAATTAACAAACTAAATAAGATGTAATTATAAAACTAATTCAATTAATTAGAATGAGATACAAAACTTCAAAGTAAGACTAGTTGTTGTGAGAGCTAATTATTTATTTATTTTATGAACACTAATACTACTCTAGTCAATGACAGTACAATGGGTACTGCTTACCATATAATACATAAGAGGTCGTTTTATTAACATGCCATGATGGCTAGGAGGTTTAGACGCCCGCTTATCATGCATGAGGGTGCCGGTTCGAAACTTACTAATGGCAAGTACCAATGTGACTTTGCCGATTAATATGTACTTTCTAAGATTATTTGGACACCACTAGCAAAAGGTGAAGGAAAGTATCGTGCGGAAACCAGGGCTTATAATGTATGATTATAAGTTTGAAATCGCCAACCCGCATTGAGCAAGCGTGGTGATTAATGCTCAACCCTTCTCCGTGCGAGAAGAGGCATTTGCTCAGCAGTGGCCATTTATAGGCTGTTGATGATGATGGTTTTATTAATAGAGTATTGTCAATCAGTAGTAATGTTTAATAAGTTTTTTTTGGAATAGGAGGCAAATAAGCAGACGGATCACCTGATGGTATTGCGATAGTGCCGCCCATGGATACCCGCAACACCAGAGAAGTCACAGGTGCGTTGCCGGCCTTTTAAAAAGGAATGAAGTTTTCTTTTCTTCGTTTATTTTTTGATCCAATGTTCATTAGACTTTTCGCAATTTTATTGTGTAGCTCTAGAATTTAGAGCTTCACAATTGCGAAATATTTAGTAACAATGATGACCTCGAATTAATTATACATAGGTAGGATACATGTATTTGTGAATGCGATACGATATCACACTAATACCAAGTGCAATGGCAATGACAATTTTTTTATACCACTTTTATCGTTCTACATTTCACACAGCCATGCAAAAGTATAAAAAAATACAGTTTTTAACAACATCGCTACATATCCAGTTTGTTTAACAAAATGTTATTCTTTCATTCATAATTATAATTTTTGAAACCTTTTTGAATGGAGTACTTACATAACGTAATTAGCTATTACCTGTACCAGTGTACCTAGATGAACAGCTAGGTAAAAAGTACACTTCTTTTAGCCCGAGGTAATTAGACATTACTTGTAAATTAGATGAACTAATTATGTGGCAAGTGCTTCATTATTTACTTAGCTCAGACATTTTAATAATGATGTTGTACCTATCTAGGTAGGCTATGCAAAACTAGTATATAATGAACTCGCTTTGTATCATATTTCTCCATATTCGACAGTCAGTTTATACTGGTTTCGTATACCTTGATGTGTCGTAGTGGTGTGCAGTATATCTGTGGAACTATCATCAGTCTGGGTTAACATTGTATGTGCCTAGTCTTATGTACTGACAGTAAAGTATTGTTTTCCATCTAGGGCATTATTTCTAATACTGAACACGAACAATTTGTGGTTTATAAATACGTTGAAAGGTGACATAATGACATAATTTATTTATTTATTTATGAAAATGTACATATATAACACCACAGCTTACGCCATTAAGTTATACTGTTAAACTTATATAAATGCTATGATTTAGGTACTTAAAAACAAACTAATTAGGTAATCAAATACAAGAAATAAAAATTAAGAAATAAAATTAACATAACGCCTTATATCTCCGAAGGGATGAGAGATGTACATTATGCCAATGTACAATGTAACACCCACTTTTCACTATTTATGTTATGAGTCCCATGTAATAAAGGGTGAGCCTATTGCCATATACCGGGCACAATTCCAGACTCCGTGCTACTACTAAGAATTTTTTAAAAACTCAGTAATACTTTGCCCGATCCGGAAATCGAACCCGAGCCCCTTGCCCGGCAGTACAACACTTTGGAACGAGCGCCTATAGCTTTACTGACAGACAGACGGACGGACAATGCAATTTTTGACGTTTCAAATGTGCCTAATTAAGCATTAATTGAAGTAAGTGTGGGAGAACCATGCTTCGGCACGAATGGGCCGGCTCGACCGGAGTGATATCACGGCCGAGCAGAAAACTGACGTGAAGCAACGCTTGCGTTGTGTTTCGTCGTGTGAGTGAGGTTACTGGAGGCCCGATTACCCTCCCTTTCCCAAATCTCCCCAATTCCTGAATCCCCAACGATCCTCAAACCCCTAATCCCCAAAAGGCTGGTAACGCACTTATAACGCCTCTGGTGTTCCAGGTGTCCATGGGCGACGCCGATTGCTTACCATCAGGTGATCCGCCAGCTCGTTTACCGGATTATGCCATAAAAAAAGTAAATGCTTTGACTTTGAAGGTTTCCAAAAAAACTATTTCAAACTGTATTATCACGACAATTCCTTATTTATAAGTCATCTACATTAACTTGGATATGTTTTCAATATTATACATACTATGAAAAAAAATTGTGTAAGTACCTATCGCTTTCAACAGTTTAAACTATTACCCCTGCAATTTTTGCGACCCTGGACCTAAGTATTAAAACTCAAAATATTGTTCAGTTGGCCCTGAATCTAATAAGTTCCACTTTTTCTATAGACAGTTTAGTTTTAAACCCACACACACAGGCTAGTGGAAAGTTATAAGGAATTCACACGTGTATTTAGACGTTCAACTGTTTAATCGTGTAACCGCCATCAATTTCATGCGTCCCTGGTACCTAGTACTGGTAGCGGTGGCTATCCATTCGGTTGTTTTATCACGTTACTTATGATACTGCCTGCCTTTTTTGCTAAACTCAGTTATTATAGCGATGTTTACGAAGCAGAAAATTTAGTGCTCCTAGATAACAGAACCGCTGTTTACACTTTTTGTATGGAAGATTATCGAACCAGAATAGACTCTATAGGCAGTCTATTCCAGTACAAACCATATAACTTCAATGGTGAATATTATCAAAAAGTAAAACAGATAATATAATTTTTCCTGGTTACGTTACCAACGAGTGACATGGAAAAGGAGGTAAACGCTATTACCATAAACTGAACGGGTCCGGTTTTTTTTTCGCAACGACTTTTTTTATTTTCTATTTACATGCAGCCAATTGTTTATTCTTCATTGAAATTTACTGGAAAAACAAATAGAGTAGTAAAGTGCATAAAGCCTATCTTATTTGGTGTTTACTAAGCAACGTATTAGATACATAACAATGTTGATTGCCTATAGTATTGTATGCCTTCGAGGTAAACGATGTTGCCTTTGTCTCTACAAAAGACAGGTTATTACTGTTATCATGGCATAATGTACACAGTCTTTGTACTTCATCTTGGCTTCATAAACAAGTTAGTAGATAACTGGATAAATCTGCGCCGCAAAGCTATTGCTGGTCCTTTTTTTACATTCCGGAGCCGGAGAAGATTGCCACTCCGTCGCCCGAGGGACGAATCTAAACAACTTCGCCACGTAAACCAATTCCAACTATTTTCCGAGTCGCGGACCTCATTTCCCTCCAATCGCGAGTATTTTTAAAAAAGCCACTAAAGAGCTTTAGCTAAACGCAACGGAGGCCGTAATAAAATCAAGTCGGCTGCCAGCGAGCGGAAAACGTCGCTCAATCGAATTCCATCGCCTCGCTTTTGAAGGAAATTGGGTTGAAACATCGCGGCTGCGGAGACATCATGGCCGCCGCGCGTCCTGCCTGCCTGCCCGGCCGCGCCAATGTTCCCCTTAATTTCTAGCGAGGACGCCGGAGTGAGCACTGAAATCAATTTGCCTCTAATTTAATCAATAACTGCTCTCAAGCTTTTACTTCTACATTTTAATTCCCGATATTTCTACAACTTAACACTGTGAAAGGTTTCATTTTACGAAATAAAAGCTTTTCCAGTTGCCTGGCGTCCTGAACCGTATTAAGTGTGTCGTTGGTTGTAACGCGGAGTATTTACAATGAAATAAACGAGCACAAAACCATCCACGACCGTCATGCAAACAATACAATATTCAACATTTACTGTTTTTCCACAAAAGCAATTTAAATTCAGGTCTGCCCCTATTTAGGCTTTATAAAAAAGTTTGAAAACAAAAATACAACGAGAGCACATGTGCCCGAAAAAGTAAAGTTCCGACGATTTCGACCTCAAAAATGAAATATGTGTAGTAATAGGCCCCCGGGCAATAACTCCGCGAGTCGTGATGCCAAGGGACGGCACATAAAAAGTTTTTTATCATCTTCCGTTAATATACGGCGGCCGTGACATTACCCTTTACAAAACAACGGACAACTTGCCTCACATTACTCACGCCGACTTTAACTACTGTACTTAGTGACACGCCGCGCTCCTCACGCCGCGATACCATGTCATTCCAGTTATTAATATGTACATAGAAATATGATGAAACGTCAGGCAGTCTTAGAAAATAGATTTTAACGAGACCACAATGTTTCTGAAATAATTGATCACTTATTAGCTTGAAATATTTTTTAATGATTTTACTTAAAATCAGTCATTATTTTAACTTCATCGTTTTAATTTCAGAAATTATTTAATAATTGTTCTCTCGGAAACGGACGAAATCGAACATCAACAACACATTGCTCAGTCAAGAACAGCGGGCGCCAACAAACAGCTTTAATTAAAACTTACTATTTTTAACATTAAATTAATGTTTGTATTCATTCGCTGTTTACTTACATAATAACCACAAATACAAAAGCATTAAATAAAAAATAAAACTGTTCAACGTCAAAACGACTTGTATTTATTTCTCAAAATACCGTTGATCTGAAGGCAAGCTGAGATTATAGAGCGCCTTCGTCATCTATATGACCCTTGTACACTTCTTTAGCGCCCATCACATTCATACAAGCACACGCCAGTTAGAAGAACAAAATATCAAACAATTTACTAAGCAATGTGATCAAAATACAGGTGCTAAATAGTACAATTAAAACCAACAGAGTTAGCATTAACAGTATATAATTATATATCATAATATGGCACTTACAAACTAATTTGTATGTTAATGTTTAAGTAGGTAATACCGCTGAGCGATACATTAGTAATATCGGTGTAATTAATTCTGATCATTGATAATTAACTTAGTAACGGTTACAATACTCATTATTTGAGATAATGTTTCTACAACTAGGTGTATATTTATGTACATTGTAGTGCTAATTAATTATTGGGATGACGATGAAAATTTAAAATATCTATTTAATCTGTCGTTTAGATGTAGGTGAAAAAATACTAGACACGTATGTTTTTATTTTGTCGTATAAAACACAGTTAGAGGTGGGGGCTAGCTACGTCATTTGTAAGTATAAAACGTAGCTACCTAGAAGTGACGTCACGCGATGTTTTAAATCGATTTTATATCGTCAAAGATTTTTCTTTCCGTGAGAAAATAAAAAATACGTGTCTAATGTAATAATATACGTAGATTATCTACATCACACGGTCATTTAAAAAAAGGATTAATCGTCATCCTTATTAAACAAGCTATTATTGTTATTACAAATAATGGAATGAATTTCGTGCACAAATTGAAGTAAATGTAAAATTTGCATTTAAACGTATCACATGAACAATATTGTAACTAGAACTACTTAAATACTAATTCGTTTGCACCGCAGGGACCACGCATTGGTTAGACACGGAATGAACACCTAATTAATGAATATGGAATATAATCCTAAATGATATGACGATATCTAACACATACATACATACGTACGTAATATTCATCGTTTACGTGAAACTAGAGATTCTTTAAACAAATACTGTACTGTGAAACATAATCTTATTCAAGAATATAATATACCTTCATTTCTTTAAAAATTAGTATACATTCGACTAGCTAACGTAGAAGGTAACAAAAAATAATATTATACGATACATTAAGTACAAATAGATCGAAAATACATTAATTAGTGCATTTTAAGTATATATTAATATAATTATTGGAATGTTTGAGACTGTTCTGATCCATTCATGGACGGCTTAAATACATTTTAAGTAGAAAACTTGAATTTATCAAACTTGTTTGTTGTTATTATTAAATTCGTAAAGGCCACACACGACTTGTAACTATTGCCATCTTAACAAAATTCTTAGATAAAGGGTCGTGTGACATATCGGGCCTGTGTACGGAACCTTTGTTAAAAGTAATCTCTTTGTACACATCTCTCGTTTTCTCCCTCTCCCTCTAAATAGTAGATGGATGCTTAAGAGGTGTCATTTCTACAATCTTAGGTGTGATGGGTAAGATGGGCCCGTCGGGAAGAAGCAGAGGGTTGAACTTGACTGGCTTGGTGCGAGCCCCCACACGGAGGAGCCCTCTCTTCGCTGCCAGCACCAGTAGCAGCGCTATTGATAGCGTGAAGGATAGGATCTGTGAACAAAGATACGTGAATATTTACAATGTTCTCATAACGATTCCCTTGGTTGAATACATAAAAGTTCCATTTTATAAAAGAGAGTCGAGTTATACTCATTCAATTTCGAAGTTAAGACGCAAAAAATGGCCACTCGAGGTAATAAGGATGGGCCTACTATCTTACACCGGGTCCAGGCCAAGGTTTCAATCCATAGACCCTGGACCCCTTGCTCAGTAGTTGTACTTATGGTCACTTTATCAAATTGGTTGAATATACCGATGGATCCAAATTATCTCAATTAAAAATTACGCGTAAAAAATCTTGGCGAGACAATATTCGGACAGAAATCAGAAGCATGAATCAAATAATACAATATGTATGGATGTAGAATACACCAGTATTCCCTGGACAGTCCGCCGGTACTTATAGTACAGCTAAGTACGAAACTAAGTGTTACAAATAGCACGTGTGAAGGACTCCTCTCCTCTCGCCGTCAACGAGATAAATCCAAATTGTTTTCAACAAATTCCTGAGACCTAATAAAACTTTGCTCGGAGCCTCGGGCTTCTAATTCACTACGACAAGCTGAGATATGTTATTTTTTCTCGAAAGTACTCGAGACTGAGATCAGCGTCGATTTATTGCGAATAAAAAGTATAGATATCTGTCTGTGTGTACTTGGTACTTGAGCTCCAGTGTGACGGGCAGACTGACATTGATCAGCATTTTTTTGCAAAGATTTTAAAAGTTAATCTTTTACATTTGTATGCAGTGAATTATCTCAAGCTTCTCTATTGAGACTTGAGTAATATGAAAACATTAATTTCTAAACTGACACGTGTATGTATAGTGTAAACTGAATGTTCTGTGATGCGTCAGCGAGCTATGTAGTGCAGCCAGATGTCCAGTGCATTGTTGGCAGTATTACAATAACATTATTGCATCATGCCTGTATACCCTCAAACTAAAGACATTACCTACTGCAGGTAGCTAGGAATAAAGGGTACCCCTAATACCGGGAATACGACAAAAGGTGTAATGGAATACACAAAAAAGTCCAGAAATTGTCACGACGTAAAAACTACGTATTTAACAGTTACCTACTATGTCTCCTAACCAAATATAACAAGAAGGAAAAAAAATGTATTTATTCCTTTGTTGTACACGACCGCACATCATGCTCATCGGTAGTTCACCAATTTAACTCGTCGAGTACCGGTTTTATAGACACAATTAAAGAACAATAGGTCGCGGTCACCGGTGACCGCTTGGTGCTTGACAGTTTAACATGGTCTCGCAATCTATGATCTTTCCGCACTTTCGACGGCCAGTTTAAACTGGTTTAGTATACCTTTATGTGTGTAATTTTTACATTAGACCTAAGAAATGAAAGATTTACTATATTATTTTAATTACAAGATAAGTTACTGAAACATACGTGATGTTAAATAGTTACATAACTATTGCGTTTTAAGTTGGTATTGTTCAGGGCAATGTTACCTAAACGGCTGATTCATTTGTTTTCATCGAGTAATCAGTGGTGTAATTAGATACAATTGCTAATTATTAACACATACACAGATAACTCGAACAAGAGCTGATATCACCCAGCCATGTGGTATTAAAATACAATGCAATACATTTTGATTATATTGTAGATACACCTGCCGTCACAGAATAACTTAATGCAAACTACAAGAGCTACGTGCTGGAAATATTTAATTATTAGTTAGGCAATACCTAAATATACTTAGCCCACCTAGCTAGGCGCTATTCTATTTTAAACTCAAATACCTGATACCCAGGCCCGATAAACCTCCAATATAATTACTTTTAGATAAACTTAAAAATATCCTTAAAATAATTTCAGCAAAGCAGTGAACAGAGTACAAGTAATTACACTTTCAAGGTTTTATTTTTCAATAACCGTTTAAAGAAACTTCCTTGAAAGGAATACAATATGAATCCTTATTTAATGTAAACTTAATATTCAATTGCTCTTTATGATAGAACAGTTTATGGATCGATTTCGTGCTAAAATGTATAATATTGATCGTATTATTACATTGACAAGACAACATGCGCGAGTCATCAAATCGAACTTCATTACTATTCACTACCAATAACTTCCTAACCGATTAACTTAAAAGAAATCATAAAATAACAAGCACACTCACAGCTGATATCCCAAATGTAGCAAAAACTTCGTATGACGTGAACATTATGCACAAATTACTTGTCAAAACAACAAAAACTAAAGAAAAAACGTAAACATTAGTTGCGCACGCGACTGTCTACTCACTCCGAACTATCGAACTGTGGCACTCACACAGGTGTGTCAACCAATGGAACGCGAGCGACAACTACACATTTGTCACATTCCCTAGCATTAGAGCGAGACACAAATACACAACCTTATGTGAGTGAACGAGACGGAGAATCAATATGTCCGTTCCTTACAATATGCTTTGAATTTTCTAGATAACCAAAGTGTTTTTGAATCGGATTTTTTATCTCTTTCACTCAAGATAATGATTAGACAGGTGCGTACTACTTTTCTTGAAATACGGACAGAGAGCAATGACAGTGACACCCACTGTGACATACGAGGGAAAACTGCGCATGGTAGCAGAATGGCAACGTCGCTTTCATACGTCATTCATAAACAGGTTGCTAGCCTGCGCACGCGCTCACCTTGCTTGTTTATCTGTGAAACGTTTATTTTGTTATTTTCCTTTGTTTTTCTAATTTATTGATCTCAATTGAATCATGACTTGGACAACATAATTTACCTAACAATGAACTTTATTCAACGAAATGACATCATTTTACCTTGCCTAAAGTGAAACAAATAATAATTACAATAAGTGTTAGGCGATCGCGATCTCGTAGACTATTTATGTTCTGTGATCGCGATAGGTTTGGGACTTGCATTGCAACAAATCATCAACTCGATGTCCATATAAAATAATAATTTATATGATCCACAAAAAAACTAAGTTGTCACGGATCAATGTCGGTAACATTACAGAAGAAAATCTTGATAGGTACCTACATTATAGACTAGTAAATAAAAAAATTATGTCGATATATCTCTAGCTTGCAACAATTGACAATTATCTGTAATGGTGCGTGTTGTACTTTGGGTTTACTGAGTGTAAATCGCGGATCTTTTTTTAATTATGCTCTTTAACAATACTAATTGGGTATTAAAATACGCTGAGAACGCGAGTAAGAAATGTCATTAAAATGTAGTTAGTTTAATATTAACATACCATCACGCCTTTTTATCCCGGAAGGAGTAGACAGAGGTGCACATTACGGCACCTATGACCCACTTTTCACTATTTACCTATGTTATGAGTCTCATGTAACAAAGGATGAGCCTATTGCCATACACCGGACACAATCAATTCCAAACTTCGTGCTGCTACTGAGAATTAAAAATCCAGTAATACTTTGCCCGACCCAGGAATCGAACCCGAGACCGCTTGCCCGCCAGTCGTACTTGTGATCACTCGGTCAACGAGGCAGGCAGTATCAAATCTACAGTTGTTGGGGATTCAGGGATTGGGGAAAAGGAGGGAGAGGTTATTGGGCCTCCGGTAACCTCACTCACACGACGAAACACAACACAACGTTGTTTCACGTCGTTCTTCTGTGAGGCCGTGGTATCACTCCGGTAGAGCCGGCCCATTCATGTCGAAGCATGGCTCTCCCACACACACAATCTCGCCTGGTGGTAAGCGATGATGCGGTCTACGATGGAGCACGTCGACCCATAAGCAACCTATTCACTTGGGCCTTGAAGACACCCACGGATAAGGTTTGAGCATTAATCACCTTGCTTAATGCGCATGCATTTCAAACTTATAATTAGAAATAGTAAACCCAGATTTCCTCACGAAGTTTTCCTTCACCTTTTGTCAGTGGTGTCTATAATTATAATCTTAGAATGCACATAATGTATATAACTCGACAGAAGTCACACTGGTACTTGCCGTTGGTAGGTTTCGAAACCGCACCCTCGTGCATGAAAAGCGGACATCTTAAACCTCCGGGCCACGACGATAGGGTATATCATTAGATTAGAAGAACCATATTGAAAATGTTGTAATTGCAACTTTAAAATAAACGTCATCTTTTTGTAAATCGTACCATAAAATAATATTCACCTATAATATATCCGAATTAATATTTTTATTTGTGATAATACGAGGATTACCTACATACCTAATGGCTTTTATTTTTACATAGCCTTGTTATCAAAATATATAAAAATATGTAAGTTACCTATAAACTGGTCAATCTTAGTAGTTGCGTATGGTAATGATGTGTGCGGCTTATCAAAGTATTTATTATAATCACTTATATCTGCGTTCGATAATACAACTTATATCCGGGCTTTGGCAAAACTTATAAATAATTAATTACCATATCATAATCACCATATCCATTCATGGCCGAAAAATGATTAAAGACATAGTCATACGCAATACATTTATAGAGAAACGAACAGAAAGAAAATTATTTCAAACTAGCTTCCGCCAGCGGCTTCGCCCGCGATCCCAGGGGTAAAATGCCTGTGTATTACTTGGACTTTGAATAGGGCCAACCCTACAGTTACAGCGTAAAGTCTATAGATGAGTATTGTAAACGTAAGAGTAAACAAATACAAGCAGAAAGCTCCGAACTGCTAAGCTATCGGGAGCTACACGTGTTATTGTGAGTCAACCATAAAAGATAGATGTGTTATATGTAGAACATTGGCGTCATACATGGTTTCTATGTAGCTTTAACTATTAAGCCTGCTCATGCGACGTGTATTTAAAAAATGGAGTAATTTCTCCTGTTTACCCAATACTTTCCTTCACTGCTCTGCTCCTATTAATTGTAGTGTGATGAAAAGTACCTATACTATAACGTCCCCAGGATTATGAAGAATAATAATAATTGTACCAAGTTTCGTTAAAATCCGTCCAGTAGTTTTTATTTGTATAAGGAACATACAGAGAGACAGACAAAAATTTTGGTGATTGCATTTTTGGCATTCGTATCGATCACTAATCACCCCCTGATAGGTATTTTGGAAATACATTTCATGTACAAAATTGACCTCGCTACAGATTTATTATAAGTATAGATTTAAAAAAGCACATGTACCTACGATCTAATTGATAAACAATATCCTTTTATTGAAGTCGGTTACAAAACTTAAAACTTCTTTAATATAACATCACGCCTTTTATTCCCGAAGGGATAGGCAGAGGTGCATGTTACGGCACTTAATTCTATTGTACAAGGTAACACCCACTTTTCACTATTTGTGTTATGAGCCCAATGTAATATGGGATGAGCCTATTGTCGTATACCGGGCATAATTCTAGACTCCGTGCTACTACTGAGATTTTTTTAAGAAACCCAGTAATACTTTGCTGACCCGGGATTCGAACTCGAGACCTCTTGCAACTCGGTCAACAAGTCAATCAACAAAATCAGCCAAGGCTGTCAAAATATCAATGACATTATAAGTTGAAAAGGTGTCAATAGGTTATAAATGTCGAAATGTGACTACCTAATTAGCCTCATTTTACATCAGAATCGCGTACTCATCGCGTATTCATGTGTGCGTTATTGTGACGTTTTGAACATTGATTGTTGTTTAGATAACCTATCTTTATACTTAAAATATCTTTGGTTTTATTTAATCCTATAATTATATTATCGACAACAAAAGAAATTACCTTACATTACCTATCTAAAATTTAATACATTCCATCATGGCACCATAATATTGTATATGGATATCTAATCTACATACATACATATAACTATACTTAATTGCCAAGTTCCATAATGATAAAATCATTAATAAAGTGTGTGTAATAAAGATTATTAGGTTTTATTACAGTTCCTCACATGCCCACAACACCAGAGGAGGCTGAGTTAGAGATGTATGGTGAGATGGATACTGGAGTTGGACTTCCACACGAAACAAATCATAAAGACATAATAATATTTTTATTGATAACATATTTACTTTAATACATCACTTCGTATTCTTCATTACGACTAGTATGCTTAAAATGGCGTACGAGAATAAATATTATTATTATATACGCGATTAAGGTACAGCGTGTACCAAGAAATAGTCATTAAATGTTAAAGGATTGAAATAACAACCAGGTCATTTCTACCCATTTTATTAAAACGTATTACGCATAAAGATTCCAAAGAAAAAAAATGTTTGGTATCATTACAAAAATTACCATTTTGACTTAACATAAGCTCCTAATAAAATCAATTTTATCTGTAATGATACAATGCTCGTATTGTATAGAAAATACCCAGTGCGCCAACGTAATATATCACAGATTATACGAAAATGATATGGGTAAATAAATATTGCATTTCTAATGGCTAGTTTGAAGCAATGTACCAAACATCAGAATTGTCAGGAAGGGAGTAAAATTTTGAATAAAACTAAATAAAACAGTTTAAAGAAAATTTTTTCATGTTGATACGTTATTAAAATTTATCGATGGCATCAATTTGAGATTCAGTTTTGATATATATATGATTTAATGATAGCTGCATTTATCTATTATCTATACTAGTAAATAGATAAATATCTTAATACATTTACATATATTTATCACCTCTCCTATCATATCAAGAATATTAGCTTATGTATTTAAATTGTATACGTACTTTTGTAGAAAGTCGACTTTGTAAAGGAAAATTTTCATAGAAACCAATCATTTATTTTTTGGAACCTGTGAACTAAACAACAATATCTATGTTCTAGCAAGTTGACTACGTTTTTATAACTATACAACATGCGCATAAAACACTATGCTATATATTTAGTCGAGTAGCGAGTATTGGACTTGCTTCCGAAAAACTTCGCCACTACTACCAGCCAGAAGGAGCATTAGAAGAAGGATTGGAAGGATAATCGATAGGATCGTTTGTAGAGGAACCGATAGGGTCGTTTGTAGAGGAACCGATAGGGTCGTTTGTAGAGGAACCGATGGGATCGTTTGTAGAGGAACCGATAGGGTCGTTTGTAGAGGAACCTATAGGATCGTTTGTAGAGGAACCTATAGGATCGTTTGTAGAGGAACCGGTAGGATCGTTTGTAGAGGAACCGATAGGATCGTTTGTAGAGGAACCGGTAGGATCGTTTGTAGAGGAACCGATAGGATCGTTTGTAGAGGAACCGATAGGGTCGTTTGTAGAGGAACCGATAGGATCATTTGTAGAGGAACCGATAGGATCGTTTGTCGAGGAACCGATAGGATCGTTTGTCGAGGAACCGGTAGGATCGTATGTAGAGGAACCGGTAGGATCGTTTGTAGAGGAACCGATAGGATCGTTTGTAGAGGAACCGATAGGATCGTTTGTAGAGGAACCGATAGGATCGTTTGTAGAGGAACCGATAGGATCGTTTGTAGAGGAACCTATAGGATCGTTTGTAGAGGAACCGGTAGGATCGTTTGTAGAGGAACCGATAGGATCGTTTGTAGAGGAACCGATAGGGTCGTTTGTAGAGGAACCGATAGGATCATTTGTAGAGGAACCGATAGGATCGTTTGTCGAGGAACCGGTAGGATCGTATGTAGAGGAACCGATAGGATCGTATGTAGAGGAACCTATAGGATCGCTTGTAGAGGAACCGGTAGGATCGTATGTAGAGGAACCGATAGGATCGTATGTAGAGGAACTAATAGGATCGTTTGTAGAGGAATAGACAGGATCGTTAGTAGAGGAACCGATAGGATCGTATGTAGAGGAACCGATAGGATCGTATGTAGAAGAACCTATAGGGTCGTTTGTAGAGGAACCGATAGGATCGTTTGTAGAGGAACCGGTAGGATCGTATGTAGAGGAACCGATAGGATCGTTTGTAGAGGAATAGACAGGATCGTTAGTAGAGGAACCGGTAGAATCGTATGTAGAGGAACCGATAGGATCGTATGTAGAGGAACCGATAGGATCGTATGTAGAGGAACCTATAGGGTCGTTTGTAGAGGAACCGATAGGATCGTTTGTAGAGGAACCGATGGGATCGTTTGTAGGGGAACCGGTAGGATCGTATGTAGAGGAACCGACAGGATCATTAGTAGAGGAACCGGTAGGATCGTATGTAGAGGAACCGATAGGATCGTTTGTAGAGGAATAGACAGGATCGTTAGTAGAGGAACCGGTAGGATCGTATGTAGAGGAACCGATAGAATCGTATGTAGAGGAACCAATAGGATCATATGTAGAGGAACCTATAGGATCGTTTGTAGAGGAACCGATAGGATCGTTTGTAGAGGAACCGATGGGATCGTTTGTAGAGGAACCGGTAGGATCGTATGTAGAGGAACCGATAGGATCATTTGTAGAGGAACCGATAGGATCGTTTGTCGAGGAACCGGTAGGATCGTATGTAGAGGAACCGATAGGATCGTATGTAGAGGAACCTATAGGATCGCTTGTAGAGGAACCGGTAGGATCGTATGTAGAGGAACCGATAGGATCGTATGTAGAGGAACTAATAGGATCGTTTGTAGAGGAATAGACAGGATCGTTAGTAGAGGAACCGATAGGATCGTATGTAGAGGAACCGATAGGATCGTATGTAGAAGAACCTATAGGGTCGTTTGTAGAGGAACTGATAGGATCGTTTGTAGAGGAACCGGTAGGATCGTATGTAGAGGAACCGATAGGATCGTTTGTAGAGGAACCAATAGGATCGTTTGTCGAGGAACCGGTAGGATCGTATGTAGAGGAACCGATAGGATCGTATGTAGAGGAACCGATAGGATCGTATGTAGAGGAACCGATAGGATCGTTTGTAGAGGAACCGATAGGATCGTATGTAGAGGAACCGACAAGATCGTTAGTAGAGGAACCGGTAGGATCGTATGTAGAGGAACCGATAGGATCGTTTGTAGAGGAACCAATAGGATTGTTTGTCGAGGAACCGGTAGGGTCGTTTGTAGAGGAACCGATAGGATCGTATGTAGAGGAACCGATAGGATCGTTTGTAGAGGAACCGATAGGATCGTATGTAGAGGAACCGACAGGATCGTTAGTAGAGGAACCGGTAGGATCGTATGTAGAGGAACCGATAGGATCGTATGTAGAGGAACCTATAGGGTCGTTTGTAGAGGAATAGATAGGATCGTTTGTAGAGGAACCGGTAGGATCGTATGTAGAGGAACCCATAGGATCGTTTGTAGAGGAATAGACAGGATCGTATGTAGAGGAACCGATAGGATCGTATGTAGAGGAACCTATAGGGTCGTTTGTAGAGGAACCGATAGGATCATTTGTAGAAGAACCGATAGGATCGTTTGTAGAGGAATAGATAGGATCGTTTGTAGATGAATCAATAGGATCGCTTGTAGAGGAACCGATGGGATCGCTTGTAGAGGAACCGACAGGATCGTTTGTAGAGGAACCGGTAGGATCGTATGTGGAGGAACCGATAGGATCGCTTGTAGAGGAATAGATAGGATCGTTTGTAGAAGGATCGATAGGAGTATTTGTAGAGGAAGGGACGTTTGTAGAAGAGTCGGTAGGGAGGTCTGTAGAAGAATCAGTAGAAGGGTTTGTTGGCGGACTGGTAGAAGGAACGCTCAGCCTTGCTCTGTAGATCGTGCGAGCGACCCGTGCGCTGGCCGCGATGCCTTGCCACGTCTCTTCGTTGATGTGGTTGATGTACTGTGGCGGAACCTCGAATCTGTGTCCGTAACTTGGTAGCTCCAATGTTAACGAGAAGGGAACGCCGATAGACTGCAAATTAAAAATAACGATGTCTACAATTAATCAATATGTACTCTCGCTATTTTTCTAACATTATATATCCAAAAGATTTCAAATAATAATTTAAACACAGAAAAAAGACTGAATGGGTTTGAATGTTGGGCACAAGGGCAGACTATTATACAGAGGCTATGTGTAATAAAGCCACCAGCAGAAACTAAACTAGTAGTTGAAGAATTGAGCATTGCGCTGTCAGCCGGTATATATGAAAGTGAATAATAACTGTGAAGTATTACACTACATAACAAATTATAATAATAAATTATACAAGATGTAGTCTTAAAATCGTGTCATTTCTCGGGGGCATGTCACAGAAGTCATAAAGATTCAATGTAAGAGAAAATTTCGGGCCAATAGTTAAAAATACGTGTACAGTCTTAAACTGTACACGCTGTATATGGGTAGTGCTGATGCGGCAACTATGTCGCGTCGCGCGTTCGTAATTTAAGTATAAATAGTCATCGATTAAGTAAACTCTGTGTGTGCTAATAAACCAACGATAGAGAAAGGAATCGCCAACCTTCAACTTGTATAACTTAACTAATAAACGTATCATAAGTGATTCTTTCTCTTTGCACTCATCAACTCAACTGACTTAACTTCAAGAAGCAAACATCTTTACCAGCGAACCTAAGCAAGGTGTACTTAACCGTACATTTTATGGTCCTTCGAGCCGGATACTATAGTGTCTTAATACAGTAGCGAATCGGTGCAGCTGGCCTCTCAGAAGCGAGAATCCCCAGTTGTATTGAGAAGGCGCTCATACTGTAGAGAGTGCTAGAGTATTTGGACGTGAACACGCCACATTCAAGTAACTCGTCGCTGTGCTGCAGCAACTAACGAAGACGACTCTTCGATAACTCTTCGCCGAACCAGGTGAATCAACTTTAACTATAACTAGAAACACCAAGATGGACAAACTTGAGCTCCAGTCATCGTGTTTTAATAATATCAAGACCTTGTGTGTTAACTATCGCAAGGACTCTTCAGTCCGCAAAACTGTGGACTACTTAAACAAACGGCTATCTTCTCTAGAACATCAATGGGAGGATTTCGATAACAGACATGCTCTCTTAGTACTAGAACTAGAAGATAAGAAAATTAACTACTTCGCCGACGACATCTACGGGAAAACCAAGGAGATGTACGTGGCCACTAAAACCGATATCACTAACAGGATAACGGAATTACACGAACAACAAAAAGAGGTACAATTTGACTTAACTGGTACTTCGGAAGACTTAACTACGGAGCGTGGTGACAAGCAACAGTTGTTACTTCAAAAACAAGAATGCAACTTTAACGCCATATACCGAACCATGGAAAAAATCAACATGATGCCTATATCTGAACAATGGGAATTAGAAGATCATCTGTCGACCTTGAAATCCAAGTGGGATCCCATCGATAATCTCCATTGGCAAATAGATTTCCTATTGAAGGGTTCGAATGAAGAATACTACAAAACGTTTTCGGATGTTGAACAAAGGTACGATGACTTGCGAACTAAGCTTAACTCCACCAAGTGGTCGAATGCCCATTATAAAAAATCCGCACCCAAGATCGACCTTCCGGAATTCTCAGGCAACTATATTCAGTGGATCTCCTTTAAGGATTTGTTTTTGGAAACCATCCATAAAAATCCAGTAATCAACCCCGCTCAAAAAATGCAACACCTAAAATCTAAATTGAGAGGCGAAGCTGAGCGCTTAGTACAACATTTGACATTATGTACTGAGAATTACAACACTTGCTGGGATATTCTGACCCAGCGTTACGATAATCGGCGTCTGCAGTTTACTGCCTACATGAATACTATATTGAATCTCCCTGTCATACAACATCCAGATTCATTTAACTTGAAGAAGATGCATGACGTCATCACAGAGTGTCTAAACGGCATTTCTAACATCGGCATTGACACTGCTTCCTGGGACCCGATCATCGTACATATCATGTCTCAAAAACTCGACACAAGCACTCTGAGCGATTATATGAAGGAGTTACAAGACCATAGAGAATTACAGAATTTACGTGATTTTCTATACTTTCTGGAAACGCAATTTATGGCCTACGAAACCATGAAATCAACTAAGAAAGGAAACATACTAAGCGCCGACAACCCATCTTCCAATAAATCATACAAGCAAACCCCGATGAAAAACATTTACTATCGACCTGTCAGAACAAACAACTATTTCGCAACATACGGGAAATGCCCACATTGCAAAGGGACTCACGTTCTAATGAATTGCGATAAATTTATTGAATTGGGAGCAAGCAAACGCAATGAAATTATCACGAAATTGCAACTCTGTAAGAATTGTCTATTCAGTCACGGCGATCAAGAATGTAGGTCAACTAAAACCTGCAAAGAGTGCAACTTGAAGCATCATACGCTGTTGCACAACTCGGAGCGGAAACCAATTACTTTACCTAATAAGTTTCGTCAGCGCCCGTCCACATCAACCCAGGCCCAAACATCTAACCATCTGTCAGACAGCAACTTAGAGGTTTTGTTGACTACCGTTCAGCTGAAAATTCAAGCAATGGACGGAACCTATATCAAATTGCGAGCTCTCCTTGACCAAGGTTCACAAGTAAACCTAATTACGGAGAATGCAGCCCAAATGTTACGTCTACCACGCAAAAGGATCAACGCGTGTGTAACCGGAATTGGAACTGTTTCCGGGGAATGCAGAGGGCAACTCAACTTGATATGCCAGTCAATCCACTCCGATTATACATTTAAAACTCAAGCCCTCATTATGAAAAAACTAACTAATAACCTACCGAACAAAACATTTGAAAAAACAATATGGCCGCATCTGGAGAACTTAAAACTAGCGGATCCAGAATACAACATCTCACGTCATATCGATGTCATATTAGGAGCTGATATATATTCTGATATCATCCTGGACGGTGTCTTAAAGGGATACAACCAATCTCCTGTTGCTCAACAAACACACCTTGGGTGGATTTTGTGTGGCAAGATGAAAACTGTAAATTGTCACGCAACTATGATAAACTTAGAAGAACTTACAAGGTTTTGGAATATTGAAGACATCGAAACTCCCCAAGACTCATCAACAGACGATCAATGTGAACAATTTTATAAAGAAACTGTCTTACGATCGGAAGATGGGAAATACATTGTGAAAATGCCGCTATGTTTTGACTTTGAAGATAAATTAGGCAGTTCAAAGTCCACAGCTATTTCACAGTATTTACAATTAGAAAAACGACTCAAAAATAATGAAAAACTTCGTGGCATGTACCAAGAATTTATTAAAGAATATGCGGACCTCGGTCACATGAAACCAGCATCATACGTGTCTACGAAGAAATGTTACTACTTACCACATCACGGGGTTATTAGAGAAAACGCACTGACAACAAAATTAAGAGTCGTGTTTAATGCGTCGCAGAAGACCTCAACTGGCTATAGCTTGAACAACTTAATGGAAACCGGAGCTAATTTACAAAAGGACATCCTGAGTCTCATATTGAAGTGGAGAACGTACAAATATGCATTCACCGCTGATATAGAGAAAATGTTTCGTTGCCTTTGGCTTTCCGAAGATCAGCAACATCTTCAAAGAATCATCTGGCGGAACTCGACTTCTGGCAATTTGCAGGCATTCCAATTGCGCACTGTCACGTATGGCACAAAAGCTGCACCATGGCTAGCAATGCGTACATTGAAACAACTTGCGACGGATGATGGTCACAAGTACCCCGAAGCAGCTCGCACTCTTATTACATCGTGTTATATGGATGACGTAATCACCGGTCATAACGATATTGAGAATGCCCAACATTTACAACAATCGTTAATCCAACTATTGCGAGGAGGAGGCATGAATCTGCGGAAATGGACCGCCAACCACCCAGATTTAATAAAAAACCTAAGTGAAGATCAAATCTCAAACAAAAGGATGTTCGATTTCAAAAATGAAGAGTCTTCAAAGGCATTAGGTCTCACTTGGAATCCCAGTAGCGATACCTTCCACTTCAACTGGCCAATAAAACATCATAAACGCCAAACGAAAAGATCCTTACTCTCTAATATCTCAAGATTTTATGATCCTCTGGGCTGGTTGTCACCAGTAACTATTAAAGCCAAGTTACTTTTCCAAAAACTATGGATGAGTAAACTTGCGTGGGATGACGAAGTTCCAAGTGACATTGAAACCGATTGGATGAAACTAATAACTGACCTATCTATTATCAAAAACATGTCCCTTACAAGATGGATACAGTATAAACAACAACATGTCGAGCTACTCGGATTCTGTGATGCAAGTGAGAAAGCCTACGCTTGTGTCATTTACAGCAGAGTGTTCAACGAACATGGACTTCCCATAGTAACTCTACTTGCCGGGAAAACGAGGGTTGCCCCGCTGACGCCGAAAACTACTTTGCCCAGACTTGAACTATGTGCCGCTCAGCTGTTGGCAAACCTCATGGAGAAAACAAAGGAAGCTTTCACTGGATATGATGTCTCCATAAAAGCCTGGTCAGACTCACAAGTTGTGTTGGCGTGGATACAGGGTGACTCGTCAAGGTGGGAACAGTATGTCGCTAACAGAGTAACAAGTATTAAACGCATAATCCCAGCGAACGAGTGGCGATATGTGAAATCTGAACAGAACGCAGCAGACTGTGCCTCAAGAGGGCTATTGCCTAGCCAATTACTCCACTTCAAGTTATGGTGGCAAGGCCCTGAGTTTTTAACTAAACAGGAAAATATGGAAGAAAATCTTTACTCATACACAACTAACATTGAATGCATAAACCACGTTGCAACAAAACATAATCCAACGCAGCCAACTGATCACGTAATAACTACTTTATTGAACAATTATAGTTCATTGACACGAATAACGCGAGTCGTCGCATGGATACAACGCTTCATAGCAAATATGCGTACTAAGGCGAAATCAAACACCGCACACCTAACAACGAACGAACTAAGCGCAGCAACTAGAAGTATCGTTATTCATGTGCAGCGATTGGAATTCAATCCCGAATACATTCAACTGCTACAAACTAAAACTGTATCCAGGAAAAGTTCCATTTATAAACTGAATCCTTATTTAGATTCCCATGGGATTATTTGCGTTGGAGGTCGTTTGAAGAACTCAGGTTTGCCTTCTGACATGAAACATCCAATGATAATACCTCACAAGGGACGCTTCACTCAACTTTTAATTGCACAAGCTCATACTATCACGCTACATGGAGGAGCCCGGTTGACTTTGACATACATCAGGCAACGGTACTGGATCATCGGTGGGAACCGTGCTGTGAAGGCTGAACTGATAAAATGCATACGTTGCCATCGATTCAAAAGGACTGACAATCATCAGATAATGGGTAATCTTCCTCAGTATAGAATAACACCCTGTCGACCGTTTACACATACCGGAGTTGACTTTTCCGGGCATGTTGACATCAAGCTTAACAAGGGCAGGGGAGTCAAAACGTCAAAGGGCTATATCGCAATCTTTATCTGTATGGCTACGAAAGCTGTGCATATTGAACTCGTCTCTGACCTTAGTACGGAAACATTTATAGCCGCTTTTCAAAGATTTTGTGCAAGACGGGGAACGCCCAAGCACATGTACTCAGATTGCGGCACTAATTTCGTTGGCGCTGCAAGAGTACTTCGACAAGAATTTGAAATATTTAAGCGACAGCTATTATCATCAGACTTGTTGAACACACTAGCTGACCTAGAAATTGAATGGCACTTTAACGCACCAGGTTGGCCCAGTGCTGGTGGACTATGGGAGGCGGCGGTTAAATCAATGAAATACCATCTGCGTCGGGTATTAGGAGAGCAAAAATTGACCTATGAGGAGTTCACAACACTCTTAACTAAAATAGAGGCGTGTCTGAATTCACGACCATTGTGCCCTCTTACCGAAGACCCGGAAGAGTTTTATAATTGCTTAACTCCAGGTCATTTTCTCACAGGAACCCCAACATTGTCACTCCCGCTATCCAACTGTCCGGAAGTTAACAATGTTGATTTACGTCGTAGATGGCAGTTGCTCGAGCAAATGTTTAACCAGTACTGGAAGAATTGGTCCAATGAATATCTTACTACGTTACAAAGTCGTAGCAAATGGAATAAGCCTACAACTAACATCAAACAAGGTGACATTGTACTGGTGAAAGATAACAACCTTCCACCGGCCAAGTGGGCTTTGGGACGAGTGATGGAGACACATCCTGGAGCTGACGGTTATGTTCGCGTCACAACCATAAAAACTAAATTGGGAATTATCAAACGCCCAGTAGTAAAACTATCACCGTTACCATTAAATTCAGACGCTGAAACTACGGGTGAGCAAAATAGCGCACCTCAAACGACGTCAGCTAAGAAACATCGAACAAAATCCAATAAATGTCTCTCAACATTTTTAATTACAATATTATCAATGTTTACATTTATGTCGGTATCACATTGCGCTATTGACGGCACGCGCCAAGCGCCGGGAGCTCAAATTACAAGATTGGAACATGAGCGGCCCGTATACTATGATGAAATTGGCAGAATGCAATTAATACATGACGAATGGATTTTAGTTATGTACTATAATTTAACTAATTATTGGGAAGGAACTAACCGCATTGAAACTTATTTTAACCATTTGAAAAATGTCTGCGACCAAACGAAACTACAACTGTGTAAAACAACTATAGAACAACTGGAACACGAAATTCAACTTCTCCGCTATTACAACTATGTTTTAATAAATCCACACAAACACCTCAGCATCAGAAAGAAACGAGGATTAATCGATGGTGTGGGTTATTTAGCTAATAGCTTATTTGGGATACTCGATCAGCACTTTGCCGAGAAATATCAACACGATATTCAGTCTCTGCAGAACAATGAAGACTACCTGTTTGAATTAATAAAAAATCAGACAAGTATTGTAGAACTAGAAAACGATGTCCTGAAGAAAAGCGAAGACAACATACAGCGTCAGTTCAAGCTAATTGATAAGTTCGTCAACCAAACTAATAAGAATTTGGCCTCTATTGAGTCTGAGATGGAGATACTTTCAGCAACTTCTTACATAAACTCTGCGTCTTTTACAACATTTCTTCTAATCAACAACATGAGAACCTTCCAAGAAATGTTATTTAACACGCTGACGAACATATACCAAGGCCATCTAGATGTGCATTTAATAACTCCGGTACACTTAATCGAACAGTTAAATGAAATATCGGGAAGTCTTCCAAAAACTGTGTCATTGCCAGTCGACAATTATAAGGAGCACATAAAGGATCTTTATAAAATAATAAATGTGAAGGCTCGAGTAACAGAAGTATACTTCCTCTTCGAGGCTCACATACCACTTATCGCTAACGATGACTTCATTATCTACAAACCCATACCTCTGCCTATTAGAATGAACGAATCTACTGGACATGTGCAGATATCATCCGATTATGTCGCTATAAATCTCAAAACGAATACATATATCTCATTGACAAAGGAAGACTTCAAGGAATGCCTGCAACAAAAATCAAATATTTACCTTTGCAAGAAAAACCTGCCGGCTTTCAATTTGCATAGCAACCGTGCACCATGCGAGGCTAAACTGCTGTCGCATCACAACACGGCGCCGTGCGATATGGAACGAACAGTTTGCAAGGACGCGTGGATCCAATTACACTCTTCAAACAGCTGGTTAGCGACTTGCTGCGACATATGCACATTACGTACTATTTGTAACAACGACGTGACGACGTACACTATGACGTCATCGAGCATAGTCTCTATAACTCAAGGATGTGTAATGCAGTCCAAAGATTTGACAATTTACACTCCGCACCAGTATAACAGTCACTTGAAGATGGACTACGAGTTATCTGTTCCTACTTTGGACAGCTCTATAAATAAGATCGTTAATCTAACGTACACTTATGTTCCTAATCAATTCCAAGACACTGCAGAAAGGGTAGAAATGAAGAATATAGAGGATAAGGTTAAAACACAACAAGATAATGAGAATCGACAACTCGACACGATCTCCAGCCACGATGTTCATCAATATGCTATCAGCTACCTTATGTTAGCATCTGCCGCAATTGCTTTGCTTGTGGTGTTTGGAAGGAAGCGTTGTCGCAGGATTTCAACTAAACAACCAAGCGCATCGAATAACGAAGAACATCAAGACATTGAACTACAAATTATCCATAGACCCAGTGACAACCAGCTCAATGAATCAGCCACAACAGCATCACCGAGCGAGGAGTACCCGGAGCAGCATCAACCTGGGAAATCTCGCCGAAGTAGCAGAACCGGAACAAGAAACGTCGCATTTAATTTTGACTAATGAATAATTTGCTTTGTAATGGCTTTTCCTTTTCTCTATCTTTTATATTAACTAGTTTTTCTTTTGGGGTGGCAAGATGTACAGTCTTAAACTGTACACGCTGTATATGGGTAGTGCTGATGCGGCAACTATGTCGCGTCGCGCGTTCGTAATTTAAGTATAAATAGTCATCGATTAAGTAAACTCTGTGTGTGCTAATAAACCAACGATAGAGAAAGGAATCGCCAACCTTCAACTTGTATAACTTAACTAATAAACGTATCATAAGTGATTCTTTCTCTTTGCACTCATCAACTCAACTGACTTAACTTCAAGAAGCAAACATCTTTACCAGCGAATCTATAATAAATCGTTTAAGTTCGACAGTATTTCAGAATAAGCGACAGCAATGTTTCTTATTGGAGTTTTATGGAATAAGGAATAATATCAATTTTGTGTTTGAGTTTGTGTGTGTTGAGCCGCGTTATAAAGCTCGTTACAAGACGGCGGCATGTAATTTGCACTAACGGATTTCCGTAATTTTTTTATAGATTCGGATTCAGAATTGATAGCCGAGTTACCTCCTAGAAAATTATGCGGCTTTAAAGCAACACCTTGTATAAAAAGTGAAGCGTTTATCGAAATAGTAAATTTAGACATTTCAGCAGATAAACAAAAACGATTAGTAGGCGCGAATTAAAATTGCGTGATAATATTTACTTTGTTAAATGTTATATTTAGTCATTATATGTTAAATAGTGTCATTATTTGTCTTTTTTCCTCTGTTATCTTCAGCCCCATATCTTGAAGGGAGAATTGCAAGGAAGAGGGTAGGGGTTTCACCTTCACTAAATTCACTCAAAAATATTACTTATTTACATTTTGTTAAGAATTTTAAAACTAGTTTCAATAGCCAATAGCCTACCTGAGCATTAAATTTAAAGAAATATGAACCAAGTAACGAAGCTTACCTGAGCATAGTCCTGGGCACATCCCGCGGTTAAGTACATCAAGATACCACTGTTGCCCACTCTATAGAAATTAGCTTCAGGCAGTTTGTTCACGTCTATAGCTGCCCCCATCACCGCAGACACCAGGTGCAGCTCTACAGGATTCGGTGGCAACGAACCATCGCCATAGCCATACGTTATATAATTGCCGAAACTGTGGACGTCCATGAATATTTGGATCCGGTCCACGTGTTCCAGCAGAACGTCTCGGACGTATGCAGTCTCCACTTCCGAGAAGGGTTCAGGTCCAGGGTAGATATTCGAACAGGGATTCGAGCTAGCCCCAATTAAACCAAAGTTTACGGAATCATAATTTCTGTTGCCGTCCACACCCCAGCATGTAGCATTGATTTCTGGTCTGTGCGACCTTGTCTTTCGCCAGAGACGTTCCTAAAAAATTCCACAAATTTAATTTTAGTAAATTTTATTATTTATTAGATAACAGTTAAGTGTGGAAGAACCATGCTTCAGCATGAATGGTCCAGCTTGACCGGAATGGTACCTCGGCCTTACAGAAAAACTACGATACGAGATTTTGGGGATGACACCAATCTCCAAATCCTCATCCAACTAGGGAAATGAATGAACAAAAACGCACGTGGAACAAGAACAAAATAAATGGAGTTCATCACTCACAGTCGTATGTGAGTACTCGTAACCGTCAGGGTTGAGTAGCGGCATGATGATCCAGTCGATGTCCTCCCGCAGGTCTCGATCCTGACTTCTCAAGTTCTCCACCAGGCGGTGCACGGAGTACAGGAGGGTTGGAGTGGTCACCCACTCGCGCGCGTGGATCATCGCAGTCAACATGTAGATAGGTTTACTACTGTCTTCGAAGTTGCTTGTTGAAATCTGATTGGTGCAATTTAATATTATTTACAAACAATTTAAAGTTAATTCCAATAATTGAAACCATTCATGATCATGAATAAGATCGCACATTCAATATTACATAATACTTATACTGATGATGTACTCATAGCAGTAAACCGTAAAATGAACACAAACCTTCAAGTATTTAATGTCGCGTCCTTCAAAACTTTTACCAGCTGTGACAACACGGACCAGGTCGGAGTACTGTTGACCAATCCTATCCATGTGTGCATTAATCTGTGAAAAGAAATGTATGTTACAAACATCACGACAAAATTTAAATACGAACAGAAAATTTAAAGAATAATGTTGTTCTCATATTTTCAAATGTACTCCGGTACAATAATAGAGGTATATTGTTAAATTAGATAAAAATAATAATCGATTAATCTTGATCTAATTTAAAAAAAAAGATCAGATAGTAAATAAAATTACTAGTCATAGAATTAATACTGTACTACTAATTCGTAATAATTTATGAAGTTCCATTGGACTTCATAATTTCTTTTTTGCATTAAAAAATCTAAATGAAATCAGTCGAGAGCAATGACCACACGACACAATGTTTATGCAAACTTTTAACTACAAATTGAATAAATAATGCAGTGTGCTATTTACTTTGTTTGGGGTGAAATCACACAAAAACCGGATTAGGAGTGTGTGTCAGTGGATCTGCTCTAGAATTTATCTCTGATTGTAGTAAAAACATCCTTTGTAGACAGTAATCTGCACTAAGGTTCTTGGAAGTACTTACTTCATCATATCGGGGGTAGTCATTGAACAACATTCTATTTCGTCTTGAAGCCCTCCACGAGTTCATTTCATTGTCTCGCTCTTCTAAGTCCCTGTGGTGAAATTAGTAACTGATAATCGATAATGATAAATTGAGAATTAGATAACTCTGACTAAGTCAAATTGTTAACAGATAAATTTTGTATCTACTGCAATATAGTCAAATCCATATCTCAAAAATCAGGCAAAAACATGATCACACATACTGAGCAACATCTTCCAAGTGGACGTAGTGTTTTATTCCTTCTTCATCCAAAGCATTCAGGAAATGTTCCTTGTTCTCAGGTGCTACTCTGATGAAAGCTTCCCTCTCCGAGATAATGCCGTGCTGCCAGACGTCCAGGTCCAGCATTGGCTCCAGATCATGCAGGAGCATTTGATGTGATCTACTCCGTACATGTACTCCGTACACTGAATGCCTGTGGATGAAGATGAGCAACGAAAGGCATAAGTAAGAATAACTGTTGTTATGTTTAGTGGAGACACTGAGAAGGGCTATCAAAGAAAAGCTGATACAGGGAGTCGTTTGCAAAGACATCAAAGTTCATTATTATTATTATCATCATCATCATCATCATCTTATCAGCCAAAATACGTCCATTGCTGGATACAGGCCTCTCCAAATGATTTCCATATAGGCCGGTTCGAAGTGAGCTGCTTGCAGTGGCTCCATGCGACATTAATCTTGTTAATCTGCTGGGCTATGTCGGTGACATTTGTTTATTTTCAGATCTCCTCAATTTTGATTCGATCTATCGAAAAAACTCTGAGAATAGTCCTTTTAGTGAGAAACCACGTCATGGTTCCATAGATCATCACTGGTAACACACTGATAATAGACTTTCATCCTGATGCACTGAGATATGTTAAACGAGAAGCTGTTGCGTATTTTTCCGCACGCTGCCCATCCAAGTCGAAAATCGATTGAAGAAAAAGTTTTGCAGATGAAGGTAAAGATGATGACGATGTCTGTACAGCGACGTATCGTACCCGGAGTAGATGTCATGTTTCCCCGCCTGCACCACGCTCAGCACGGTCGCGCACACCACGAGTAAGTGTCTGATCATCATGGTGTGTCGCTCCCAACTGACTGCTTCATCACTACACTGATTTTATCACTTTATCAAACTATTTTAATATTATCGTATGAATATTTTATAATCATCTAGATATGAGTGCTTAGCTATTAAAGGATTATTGACCACATTGAGACATGCGTGTTATTTTAGACTAGCAGTCCGTCCCAGCTTTGCACGGTTGGATATTGATTTTGGAATAATTTTTACTTTTTGAATAACGACAGTGTACCTTTTTAAGAGGGGAGGGGAATCATCCAATGACTACTTCGGCTTTGGATGAGGCTAGGCAGGGAGTGCTGGATTCTTTCTGAATAAAACTTTCCTACTCCTGCTTCGGCCCGGAGCACCAAACAAGTCATTTGTAACTCCGTATCGGGCACCAGTCCTACTGGGCTCCATCTGTGGTAGTCTGTCGGTTCTATTCAGCGCGCGAAAAACACGATGCGCCATACGCTCGGTTCAGGGCGCTTACTCTTGAAACCAATCTCAATGTCAATGCAATTTCAATCCAATATGATCTCAATAATTATTAAATGTCAACACTATACAACCACAATCTTAGCTGTTACAATAGCATTCAGAGTACGGAATATAAAGACAAACTCAATACCATTTAGTTCATTCAATATCTACGCAATACGGATGCAATGGGCTCTAGTATTGCAACTCAAGAGTACGAAATTTCGCAATACCAATGTCGATCGATCGGAATTGGATTCAAGAGTAAGCCCCCAGGTCCTGGTCGGGGCCGAAAATCATTTCGTAATCCCCGACGCCCGAAGTGTCTCTCACGACAGCTTCGTTCCCTCACGCGCCCCACCTCCTTCTTAACTAGCATGATTGCATGGCAGTAGAAGGAGAAGGTATCCCAGTTCCACTCCCTCCGCACCATGGCCTGAACCACCTATTCTGATTCTGGCTCCATTCCTCTGACCTCTCGGTCACCGTCACCGACCACAAGCACGGACGACACGATGGTGCTCAGCCCATGTAGCGCACACCGCCACTGTATAATCCACTGCATCTTCTGGGTGGTCTTCGCTGTAATAACACCCAGACGTTTCTTTAAAATCAGAAACAGGTACCTCTTGAAACTTTGGGGCCCGGCAAGCCCCGACGTCAGGCGGTGGATGCCGACGCCGTAGCGTCTCTTAAGCTAACCTTCAAAGACCTTACTGTTGTAATGACATGTAACGATGTATGATGTGGGATGTGTATGTAATATGTTCTTTATGATTTGTAATATCTACCTACAATGTTAATAACAATGAATGTATACCTACATAACTAAAAATGTTGCAATGTCTGTAAGAGGCCGCTAAGTAGTAAGCACTGTAATAATTTTATAACCATCATCTGTACACTTAGTTGCAATAAACGCTTTGACTTTGACTTTGACTTATGTGTAACTGTGACAGTTACATATATTATATTGCGGACGTTGATATTATGTTCCCAAGCAAAGCAATATAAGGAGTATTTTTCTTATTTTTTCACACATCGGGTTACATTATCGAATTTGCACACGGGTCCCCTTTTCTTTCTTTTTAATTATCGCCTATGTTCATCAGGATTAGGGAGGATTCCAACGGTAAAACATTTTCTCAAATAATTTAATACTTAGTTTCAGAGCCTGTTCAATTCAGACAAACAAACAATAAACGTAATATTTCGTATTTATAATATTAGTATAGATAAAATATTATAATAGGAAAAATTACATAGGGTATTCGAAGAAGCTAGATATCTGGATGCTATCTGGTTTATACAGGTAATAACTTGCTAGTCAGATATCAAAAAGGAAAGGATCCGGCTTTCCGGCTCAGTCTCAAGCGTTTCACGTTGAGTCATGGCAGATGATATGTCTATCTCCTGTCTCTTTACACATAGCAATGTTAACATATTTTTCAAGTATGATAGTAGAAGTACCGGTACTTTTTATAGGCGCTAAGCTCGTGACAGACTCCTGACGAGGCTTATTGAAGTCATAATGATATGTTTGACTGCCTTCTTTGGAGAACTTGACTTTGTCGACTTTTACAGGAATACTACGCTTAGTTGAGACCACCACGACCAAACTCATTTTCATAATTTCTGTATCATTTCATCCATAACATTTAAAGCCACAGCCTAGTAATGTAGGCCTCAATAACATGTTCATGCGACAATATAATGGTCAAAAAATATTTATGTATGGGAGAGCCATGCTTCGGCACGAATGATCGGAGACATAACGCGGCCTCATAGAAAACCGACGTGAAACAACGCTTGCATTGTTTCACGTCGTGTGAGGTTACCGGAGGCCCAAATACCTCCAAGCTCCCCAAACCCTGAATCCACAACAATTCTCACATTCCTAATCCCCAAAATGCCAGTAACACACTTATAACGTCTTTGGTGTTCCGGGGGTCTATGGGCGATTGTTTACCATCTGGCGGTTCGTCTGCTCGTTTACCGGCTCATTCCATAAAAAAACACTGCACGGGTTTCAGATCAGCAAAAATCGAGCTTTGCTCATAGAAAAAACTAAGGAGCTCATTATAACTGTTCACCAGGATGTGCATTATGTCATCGACACCACTCAATGTTAACATAAGTGTCTCGGCTGTGCACACCCATCCATCATTATCAGCAACTTAACACAGGGATCCATTAATTAAAGCCTGTTCACATCGATCGTTAGTTCAAAATTCTCATTACATTGCGCGCTCACTCGCGGATTGATTGATTCGATTTCCCTCTTATGTATACTAACTTTATAATGGGGTTTAATTGCAGAGGTCAAGTGGTTTTGATCGAATACGTGAAACATGAAGATATGGATCTCATACTCTTTTAGTATTTATGTTTAGTATTTATGGTTATGCAAACTAAGCGTGTATGCAAAATTTCAGCTCTCTCTCTCTCTCTCTCTCTTTCTCTTTCTCGTGTATTATGTTAAACAGTTTCAATGACCTCTATTCTACCAATCAAGCCTTTATATTTGATATTCACACTTTGTTGCATGTTGTACAAAAAAAAAAATATAATAGATTGATCTGTCATTAGAAGGAGTAAAATATTCTAATGGCTTGATGCAACTAAACAAGGAAAATTATTACAAACAAGGACATACAAAAATAAAGAGACTACGTTATTTTATATACATAATGTATTTGTCACTAAGGTAATAGATTAAGTAAATAAAATAAAAATGCGCATGCGCGCGTGCGTGGTTGTGTGTGCAAAGATTTGTTTGTGCATGTGTGTTAGTTTTTACATTTTCGATTAGAAAATTGTAAAAAAATATTTTGATGTATGTATCCTGCATACATATACATATGCAATTAGTAAAAGCGATATAGCGTCAATATTACAAACAGACATTCCAATTTTATTTATGTATGTCTATGTGTAAATATAGATTTACTTCCATCTATCCGTTTTTATCTGCATTGATTGTAATTATCAATCAGACCTCGTGCCATTTCTCCTGTGTTCTCAATGAAGGAAAGCTAACAAGAAACCTTTTAAAAAAATATTAAATTATTATTTGTTATATAATATGTTATGTTAAACTATTATTAATTATTATTAGGAGGGTTAACTGGAGGGTTGACAGGAGAGCTCGGCCTCATCCTGTAGAACTTGCGAGCGAGCCTGGCACTCTCCGCGATGCCGTACCACGTCTCGTCATTGATCTGACCAATGTACTGTGGAGGAGCCTCGAAATCATGCCCGTAGCTTGGCAGCTCCAGTGTCAACGAGAGGGAACGCCTATAGACTGGAAAAACAAACATCTTATTAGGAAAACATAAAACCAAATAATCTTTCTAATAAAGGCAACACGGTTTATTTTTGTTACATCTTTACAAAAGCCTGGCCCTCAGATATTTTCCCTGTATCATACAGATACAATTACACACAATCAAGGTTATAACATGCGTTAGATTTAAATAAGTGATTTCGTATTAAAACTTTAGTGATACATATTTGGTAAACTGTACAAATACAAATAATTTACGCAAACTGTGTTTATCTAAAAAATAAATCTGAACATGTCTGTAGATAAACGAATGATTATTAGGTGCGGATTAAAATTATAAGTAGAACTTGATAAGATGTTTTACAATTCAAACGTGTTGTATGAAATTAGTCAGAGATTGAATATGCTCATCATTGTAAAGTTATCGTTTACTGCTGAACCTTTTCTTGGAGATTGCAATAAGCCCCACGCTTGTCCACCACCGGGCCACAGACATAATAACAAGAATTGTTATTATTTAAGGAATTATCAACCAAGTAACGAAGCCTACCTGAGCATAGTCTTGAGCACATCCCGCCGTTGGGTACATCAAGATGCCACTATTGCCCACTCTGTAGAAATAAGCCTCAGGCAGTTTGTATATGTCTATAGCTGCCCCCATCACCGCAGACACCAGGTGCAGCTCTACAGGATTCGGTGGCAACGAACCATCGCCATAGCCATACGTTATATAATTGCCGTAACTGTGGACGTCCATGAATATTTGGATCCGGTCCACGTGTTCCAGCAGAACGTCTCGGACGTATGCAGTCTCCACTTCCGAGAAGGGTTCAGGTCCAGGGTAGATATCCGAACAGGGATTCGAGCTAGCCCCAATTAAACCAAAGTTTACGGAATCATAATTTCTGTTGCCGTCCACACCCCAGCATGTAGCATTGATTTCCGGTCTGTGCGACCTTGTCTTTCGCCAGAGACGTTCCTAAAAAATTCACAAATTTAATTTTAGTAAATTTTATTATTTGTTAGATAACAGTTAAGTGTGGAAGAACCATGCTTCAGCATGAATGGTCCAGCTTGACCGGAATGGTACCTCGGCCTTACAGAAAACCTACGATACGGGATTTTGGGGAGGACTCCAATCTCCAAATCCTCATCCAACTAGGGAAATGAATGAACTAAAACGCACGTGGAACAAGAACAAAATAAATGGAGTTCATCACTCACAGTCGTATGTGAGTACTCGTAACCGTCAGGGTTGAGTAGCGGCATGATGATCCAGTCGATGTCCTCCCGCAGGTCTCGATCCTGACTTCTCAAGTTCTCCACCAGGCGGTGCACGGAGTACAGGAGGGTTGGAGTGGTCACCCACTCGCGCGCGTGGATCATCGCAGTCAACATGTAGATAGGTTTACTACTGTCTTCGAAGTTGCTTGTTGAAATCTGATTGGTGCAATTTAGTATTATTTACAAACAATTTAAAGTTAATTCCAATAATTGAAACCATTAATGATCATGAATAAGATCGCACATTCAATATTACATAATATTTATACTGATGATGTACTCATAGCAGTAAACCGTAAAATGAACACAAACCTTCAAGTATTTAATGTCGCGTCCTTCAAAACTTTTACCAGCTGTGACAACGCGGACCAGACTGGGGTGCTGGAGAGCAATCCTATCCATGAACGCATTAATCTGTAAAACGAAATATATATCACTTTACAATACCGCACACTTATTTATAGGTACCTTAAATTGAAAAACTGTCCAAACATTTCATTTTTAACATCGAACATTCCAATGTGTAAATAGTAAAGTTAATAAAATTTACAGAGTTTCAATACGGCTTCCGACCCGGTCACGGTATTACGGACCCCGTCTTTTGTCGTGTCATGGAGAAAAACAGGACGAAGAAGACCTTTTCATTTGCTGTACCTACATATGGACATGGATTTAAACCGGCAAACTATGTGAGTAGCAAATGCCTGGCTATAACGCCGCCGCCAGGACCGGGCAAGAGAGGAAGACCTAAAAAGTGCTTGCTTGATGTCCTGGCTGACGATATGCTCACTACCCATGCCAAAGACTGCTGAAGAAGAGGAGAGAACAAATCATAGAAGAGGTAGTAAAGTTAATACGTGCTGCATTCACGCCCAGTAAGTATTTCTGTTTCGAAAAATTTAACGCGCTTAGCCATTTTGAACTTCAGAATTTAATCATTGTTATTATGTTTTGTAAATTGATATATTTTCAGGGTTATCAATCGTCCGTCGATAAGATAAGATAACAAAGAATCAGATGATAAATAAAATTTCAAATCGCGAACTTAAAAAAAACTATACAAAAAAATCTAGGTTCTACAATCAATATAATCATACCTACAACTAATCCCTAAGGTTTCAGGTATTTAATTGTGAGTTCGATTTTACAAAAAACAAAACGTAATTAGTTGAGAGCAATACCCACAAAGCTTTCAACTAACAATTGAATAATGCAGTGTGTGTGTGTTTACTTCGTTTGGGGTTGAACCACACAAAACCGGATTAGGAGTGTGTGTCAGTGGATCTGCTCTAGAACTTATCTCTGATTGTAGTAAAAACATTCTTTGTAGACAGTAATCTGCACTAAGGTCCTTGGAAGTACTTACTTCATCATATCGGGGGTAGTCATTGAACAACATTCTATTTCGTCTTGAAGCCCTCCACGAGTTCATTTCATTGTCTCGCTGTTCTAAGGTCCTGTGGTGAAATAAGTAACTGATACTCAGAAAATAATTATCATTGACAATTAAAAACTTCTACTCAGTCAAATTGTTAGCTGATAAATTTTATATGTACTGCAATATAGTCAAATCTATATCTCAAAAATCAGACAAAAACATGATCACACATACTGAGCAACATCTTCCAAGTGGACGTAGTGTTTTATTCCTTCTTCATCCAAAGCATTCAGGAAATGTTCCTTGTTCTCAGGTGCTACTCTGATGAAAGCTTCCCTCTCCGAGATAATGCCGTGCTGCCAGACGTCCAGGTCCAGTATTGGCTCCAGATCATGCAGGAGCATCTGATGTGCTTTACTCCGAACATGCACTCCATACACTGAATGCCTGTAATTGGAGATTAACAACGAAAGCATAAATGGTTGGAATATTTAGTGATGACACTAGAATATATAAAAACTGATAGAGAGTCATTTGCAAAGACATTTATCATTGGTTTGTGAAGCTGGAATAAAACAAAATGAGGTGTACAAGTATTGCAGCAGGAGTAGGTACTGTCCAATAATTCCTGTCATAGTCACTTTAATAATCTCGACATTTTAGAGCAATTGAAGAGATTTGGTAGATAATGGTAGATTAATGTCTGTACAGCGACGTATCGTACCCGGAGTAGATGTCATGTTTCCCCGCCTGCACCACGCTCAGCACGGTCGCGCACACCACGAGTAAGTGTCTGATCATCATGGTGTGTTAAACCCAACTGACATGATAGCAACAAATTATCAAATACTACGAAACATATCGTAATCATTTATTCGACATCTTGATAGGGTTTTTACAAGTATTAGTTATTTTGATCATTAGATAACTATCACCTACGTCTTGTAAATTAATTTTTGTGTTGATATAATTGCTACTCACAATAATTTGAGTTCTATTTAATTAGTATTGCCTCATTGTGTTTATATTCAGTTAATCGTTGGGTTTTAGGTATTTAACTTTAGTTTAAGTTATTGCACTACCAAATAAGAATCTTATCGCATGATATATCTGAAATATGTGGTTTTTGTTTTTATTCAACCGTCATCGGATTGATTAGACAAAATGATAATATTGATTAAAAAAACGGTTTTTACCTAAATTGACAACCAACAAGTTTCATAATTAAAAACATCAGTTCCATGAAGATTTAAAAAATCATAATTATAATTTAGGCACATTTATTATTATTTGTAGCCAAGTCAGGTCCTGAGATGAAAATCAGATATAAACCTGTGAGTTTTAGTTTCAAACTGCGGAATTGTCTTAATAGTAACTGTCAAGAACTTGTTTTTGAGGGAGAAAAACATCCAATGACTTTCCCTGCCTGGGTGAAGAATAAGAGTGTCAGACTCTTACTGACTAAAACCACCTCGTTCCTACTCCTGCTTTTCGAGCCAAGAACCTGAAATCTTATTCTACTAAAAATCGTTTCTTCCTATACACAATATTAATAATTAATTGAAGAGAATGCTTAGAGCCACTGACCGGCTATAAACAAATATTCGATAACAATCAATGCTTGTATAAATCCGTCTGCAGTGCCAATGAACATTTCACATTTCACAAGTTCAGTCGTCCTGAATTGAAACAAACATAATAATTCAGAAGGCTCATTGATATTAATCTCCGGCCCGTGGAGCCTTTCATTTATCAAATTCATAACGTTCGTCCAAACACAAAGTGCTCTTACATTAATGGCATTTGTAAACTAAATTCCAGTATAAGTCTGTTAGCTTCCGACATTTCTAAGTTAGTTAAAAACCTTTCGTTCCCCTCAGTAAAGTCGCTCTAGTATTTAATACTAAATTATAATTATTTTAGGCAAGTTCCAAAGTTATTCCACGGACGAATTTTAAATTAAGCGGAGATTTATAACTGGTGAATTCTCCAGAGATTTCAGTAAAATGTACCCTAAATACCTACTAGGATATTTCCATATTTTTTGCTCCAAATACCCGGCTTTAGGAAAAAACGAGGCATTTGTGGAATTTAAGTGTCTTAGTAAATATTTAAAATGGCCGTCGCGCCGGCTAACGGCTCGGTAATGATTTTGATTTTATCCTTTTTGTAAATTATTTGATAGTCAGCTACTAATAATCGGCACGAATTTGGTCGTTGTAGTATAATTACACAAGAAAGGCATATCTTATCTTGAGAAATACAGTGAGTTTATGTTAAATATACGAGGGATCTTCATTTCATTGTATGCTTGTTTTATGAACTTTGACTTCAGTTGAAAAGTAAGTCAGGCAACCCCTGAAGTGTGAAGTTCAGCGCACCTCCTGTCAGCTGGAGACAGCCACATATTAACTCGTGTGTCTCGGCTGTGCACACCCATCCATCATTATCAGCAACTTAACACAGGGATCCATTAATTAAGGCCTGTTCACATCGATCGTTAGTTCAAAATTCTCATTACATTGCGCGCTCACTCGCGGATTGATTGATTCGATTTCCCTCTTATGTGTACTAACTTTATAATGGGGTTTAATAGCAGAGGTCAAGCGGTTTTGATTGAATACGTGAGACATTTCACGGTTTTTGGAATCGGAAGTTATGAAAGACAAACTGTGCAATTATATTTTATTATCCTTACTTATATTAGAGGTATAAATCGGAAAGTGAGTTTGTTTGTTTGTTCCACTTTAACGTTTCTGTAGACATAAGGAGTGCGTAGTCAAGGTCAAAGTCAAAGCATTTATTTCAATTAAGTGCTAATTAGGCTTCTTTGAAACGTCAAAAGTTGCATTGTCCGTCCGTCTGTCTGTCAGTGAAGCTAGGCGCTCGACGCTCGTTCCAAAGTGTAGTTTCGAATGGAGAAGAACGAACAAGAAACTCCATCGTTACTCTTTTAAAAAAATGTTTTTACAGTCTCATTGATACATTATCTGATATAACTTAATGGCCACAAAATTGTAAATTAGGTATCTACCTATTAAGGTTTTAATAAATAATATTGTATAGAACTTATGACGCCAACTTCTAACCTATCAGTGGGTGGGTAACCTATCAGTACTAATGATAGTTATTTTTTCTTTTTAGTTTTGACGTTTTGTTTGTTATTAGTTTTTAGTTTTGACTTTTTGTTTGTTATTAGAAGTTTTTTGAAGTCGGTTTTTTAAACGCAGTTTTTATTTTATTTGTATTCCAGCAGGCTGTATCGACTAAGTACTCACTTACTTACATTTATTCTTTGAAGTTTATTCAAAGACTTATTGGATACAATACAAAACTAAACTTAGCAATGGAGGACTCGATAAGACACACTTTTAAAATATTTCACGGTCAAATCGGCTATGAGTATTCCGTCTTAATACTTAATTCTATGATGGCTACAAAATTTGTACTTTAATGTACATATATTAAATCACTACATAGTATAAAACAAAGTCGCTATCCGCCGTATGTCTGTCCCTACGTATGCTTAGATCTTTAAAACTATGCAACGGATTTTGATGCGGTTTCTTTTAATAGATAGAGTGATTCTTAAGGAAGGTTTATATAAGAGAAACATTGATAAATTCAGAGGTTTCTAATGTGATGTCATAAATAAGCACAATTTTTGCACTTATATTGCAAATGCTGGCTGAACGCTACGAGATAGACCAAAATAATGTACTACAGTATTGTTCACCTTAATTGTCTAATGACAAAAAACCTGTGACCGTTGTGTATAAGGATATGCTGTAGTAGGTATATTTATTTACATAAGCATTGCATCCGTGCGAAGCCGTGGCGGGTCGCTAGTATGAAATAAATGAATTTACTGTAAAATCTGTCCCAAAAACAAATGAGTTGACTGAAATGATCTCATTACGAATTGAATGCTGAACGCTGCACTGACAATCATGTGACATCAATTGTATGAGTCATTCGGAATGCGCAGTAAGTAATTACTGCTGTGTCCTCTCCAGACTTAATTATTGTAAATTATATGCTTTATACTGCCACTTTATTTGGTCAATATTCTTTTACACTCGGGAATTGAAGTCAGATGGAATTGTTAAAATCTATTTGACTGTAAACGTATTCTCTTATGTATTTTTCTGAACTTAATGTGGAAGTG